>SJXQ01005172.1:5558-48217 GCA_006408695.1 Aepyceros melampus | reverse complement strand
GGCCCCTGCTAGATAGATGGTGAAAACCAAGGTAGGCATGGCCAAAACCCAAACCAAATTGACTTCTCATTTCCCCTATCCAAGCAAATCTAATATGGTGCCTTCTACAGTTTCATGTGTTGTTTCTACTTTGACGTTTCAAAAGCAGTTTTTACAGATAAGTACGTATAGCATGTGTTGAATCTGTACTTAGATAGGTCAGTTGTCAGCTCATAAAGGAGGTCAGGAAACAGGGTATAACTGTCAAGGGAGATTCTCTGGAAGCATTAAGATAAGCTATAGGGAATGATCAATTGATCCAGGATTTGGGGAGAAAGACATGGATGTTAAGAAAGCAATATGGGGACTTCCCTGGTAGTGGCTATGACTCCTTGCTCCCAATGCTGGGGGCCCGAGTTTGTTCCCTGGTCAGGAAACTAGATTCTGTATGCCCCAACTGAGAGTTCACATGCCACAACTAAAGATCCTGCATGCTTCAACTAAGACCCGGCACAGCCAAATAAATAAATAAATATATTTTTATAACACAGAAAAAGAAAGCGACATAGATGTGGCTAAAAAGTGCCTTGTGGAGCAGGAAACAATACAATGTTAGTAGTCACACAAGATGATTTCATTCTTAAATTCTTAGGCCTCAGCATTTTCATATTTAAAATGGGTATACTAATACCTATTTTGCAGCACTGTTGAGAAAACTAAATGATACCATGCTTGTGAAGTCTCCAGGGCAGTGTCTGCTACAGGATAGATTCAAGAGAGGTTCCTTTCTTTCCCATGATGCCCTTTTCCTATTGATATTATTATAAACTATGTACATTATTGTGAGACATCATTGAACAAAAAATTTAACAAAAGCCATGTAAGAGGGAAAAAAAGCAAGTAAGTCAAGATGAAAAATGAAAACGAACAGTCATTTATAAACTGCAAAGAGTAAGCTGGTAAAAATATTCTGGTCCATATTTTCCCAACCTACACCGTGGCCAGATTAATTCATGAGAAATTTGACTTCTGAATTCTTCAAAAACCAGCGATGAGAAGGACACAGTGGTTCTTGCTCAGTGTGAAAGAACTATTGGTTAATTCAACTCCCAGATTCTAAGTAGCCAGTCATATATTTTAAGGTATCAATAATTCAGAAGGAGAATTTTCTATAGTTGCTGAAACCACATTTGCAACTGAACCATGTGAACAAGCAAACAATTGTTAGAACAGTGAGTGTTGGTCTCTTCCCTGTTAGCCATGGTCACCTCTGCAGGGAGCCCCAGCAAAACACAGTTTTTATCTCTCACAGCAAATGTGGGTCACACTAGTGACACCAGATACTCAATAAGTATAGGCCAGATGAATGAAAAATGCATAAGGTGGTAGTGAAAAATGGCCAGCAAAAGTATTTTAAAAGATCAAACTGGAAAGAAAATCAATTCTAATATACTCGATGCTCTCAGGCTCAAATATCATGAAGCTAAATAGTCTTTGAAACTGCAATGAGCATGTAGCAGAGAATAGTAAATAACATTGATCAAACCTAAAACCCTCCCAGGCATCCTCATAGCCCACAGATAAATTGATTAACTGTTATCTCACACCCAGGACCCTCAAATTAACTGCCTTCATTCCGTAAATAATTCCTAGGCAAAGATAAAACTGTTTGGTTGAATTAGCATTTTCAGTTGAAAAGGAATGAAAACTGAAATTGAAAGGGAATTGATTTTCATGGTTTTGTTGTTTTTTGGGTTTTTTTTTGCAACGTATATGTATATTTCAATCAAATAATTAGCTCCTTTTAAAGAAAGAGCCTGTATTTTTCAAGCATTCATATTAATATGCATGTGAAGAAACTTTATTTAAATAGTTATAGACCTAAAAAAACCCGATTGCTGTTAATGAAATAAATGTCACACATTTTCAATTTTGGAATATTCTAATAACCAGGTCATCTTAAGACTACAGAATTAAGGGGAAAAAACTCTAGGGGCCCAATCTCAATTGAGATTAAAGTTGCAGGACTGGGACTAGTTAGCTGCTGTTGAATCATTTTACTTGATATCATTTTCATGTTGTACAGATTCAACTGGAAGGATCCTAGGATTTGGTATATGTGAAGTTTAGAAACTAAACATCAATTTTGCAGAATTTTGCCTAGTTTGTAAATTTTTAGTTTTATTTTAATGAGAAGGGGAAAAACTGCCATGAGGCAGCACCCAAACTTTCTCAGGCAAAAAAAAACCACAACGAAGATGACTGTCCCCTCCTGAATGGTGGGGGAGGGGCAGCACGGTTCGGAGGAATTTGGTTCTCAGCTATGGGGGGTGGGGAACAGGTTTCTGGACTTGTCTGTCACAAAAAGTGACAGTGGTCTGTCACTTATATCTTCTTCAAGCCTATACCAACTTGAAGGACTGTAGTAGTTTGCTTGAGGGGAAAATCGCCTCCAGTTGAAGTAATCTACTTCTAAACTACTCAGCTTCAAGTTTAACAAGATATACTAAAAGGGTATATAAATATATTTATCAATTCTAAAAATAACAGAATGGAATGAGGGAGTAAGAAATAATGTTCACCAAATAAGGCTGCATAAGCCAGCCGATCCCTTGAAAATGCTGACGAAGCCTTGGTACCTATTCTTTCTGATTCTGAGGCAGTTTCCTCACTTTCCGATTAGAACACTGGCTGAGGAACAATTGGAAATGGAAATTCTTCACAACAGACTCAAAATTCCATTTTCCTCCTTTTAGTGGGACCACTCTCCCTTTATCTCACACTGTCTAGAACTTACTGTGTGTGTGGGTCTGCACAGTCCTCGTTACAGAAAAACAGGTGAAAGAGGCATCCTCATAGGAAACTGACAATTTTGGAATTTTCCAGGAAGGCCTAGTTTTCTCCCACCGCCATGCAGTTGTATCCTCAAATGAATCAAATTTTTATATCAATGCTTTAAAATATGATTACCCTATAAATAGGTACATTCAGATACGGAGTCCAGGGTCTGTGTGTGTTTTGTTTAAATCAGTTGCTCAAAACTGATGCTAATCAAATTTGGGAAAACTGGCGTTATGCTCTGGCTACAGCCCTTTGTGCAGGAAACAGCGTCTTTCTCACACACTAGCCAGACACAATGCAGCGAGATATCCCCCAGCATCGCTAACCTATTTCCCTTTCTTCCAACACAGCCACTTTAATAAAGCAGTTAGACTAGCATCCTAGGAGCAGTAGGAGAAAAAAAAAGAGAGAAAATGCCTTACCAGCTTCTCCTGAGGTAGATGGTAGACGAAAGAAAACCATCCCCAGCTTCTCTAGGCCAGGCAACTGGGTTTCTCAGAGTCACTTTACTGAGGGGACCAAGACGGCTGAAGTCTTTCTTTCCTCTGTTTGGTTTCTCCTCAGCCCTCCCAGGATCTTTCTCACAAAGCACTCTGCTAGTTTCTAATCCCCTCACAAGGAAAACCGGCACACACACCAAATGACTTTTGCAGAAGCGCCTCTCCTGGGGAGTGGGAGGGGAGGGGGTGAAAGAGGGTGTTTGCTGCCCGGATTCCTGCAAGGCGGATCCTCAGAGAGGCCAGGGACCCGGACACCAAGTACTGAACCCTGACCAGGTTGGGGATATGCCTTTGCACTTTTGGTACCCTCCCCAGGCTCAGGGATGGGTGAGGCAGCTCAGCGCCAAACTTTTCATCTGACTTCTCAACTCCCTCCCAGAACCGAAAAATTTCAAGCAAGGTGTGTAGCAATCAGCTAGAAGCCATCCAAATCTAGCCAGCACTTTCAAGTGCAAATGTCAGTCGCTCAGGCGCCTGACTCTTTTCAACACCGTGGACTGTAGGCCACCAGGCTCCTCTGTCGATGGGATTTCCCAGGCAAGAATACTGGAGTGGGTAGCCATGCCCTTCTCCAGGGGATCTTCCGTGAGGATCGAACCTGCAGTGTTCGATCAACCTGCAGGCTGATTTTTCACTGTCTGAGCCACCAGGGTAGCCCCGAGCACTTTCAAAGCCCTTGACAATGTACAGCAGCTGTTTGCTTTTCATGCACCCCCAAACTGAAAATCAACTGAAAACATTGAGAAAAGGCAGTATAGCAAATAGGAAACATGGATCGACATGTGCCAGCCAAAATCCAAAAAAATAACTGTGTTGACCCAGAGCAATGTTTCAAAAATATTAATGAAAAGTCAGGTACTAAGCAGTAAGGCATGATCTTTTGTAAGCTCTTAAATTTACCTCGTCTTCCCAAGGACTGGGTTCACCCTTGTACTTCACAATAATATTTACACCTTACAAACGCAAATCTCCTTCCAAACGAAGACGAATATCTTACAGACATTTCAGAGATGCTATAATCAATTTGGAATTCTTCCCTTTCCCCTCGAGTTTTGAGAAAGACGACTTACCTTTCGACTGTATCATTTAAAAGCCCGAAACGAATAAATCAAAGAGGAGACAAGCAGATGGCACAGTTCTACATTTCGCAATGAGGGCTGTTTGCCTAGGAGTCATTATTTCTAAGGAGGCGCTGTGCGGGTGCCTCTGCTCGGCAGCATGCCATTTGGGCCTTTGAAACAAAATGAATCAGCTTCACACTACCAGCTTTACTGCAGACTAACACTCCAGAATGCCCCAACCGGGGCAGGCCGCCTCTTTCCATAGTGACCCTGCACAGAATCAGAGGTGACGGTTTGATGGATGAGTTTCCCAGGAGACAATGCAATCTGTGACATCACGGGTCTGTTTGCAACCCCTGCCCCAGGCCCCCGTCCAGCTTCTCCTCTCCCCTCTCCTTTCTTGATAGAAAACTGCCTCTGCTTGGTGACAATGCCATCTCAATAGCAAAAATGAACCCGGGTTCCAAAGCAATGCTGTAACTTTCTCTGTCCTTCACTTTATTTTCTAATTCCCCTTTGTTGGGGTAATGAAAGGAAGACTGAGATACGAAGGAACAGGGGAGAGAATTCAGATAAAGCCAAAGTGCAGAATTCAATCTTCTAAAAGTTTATCACCTGACAGTAAAATAGTAACCCTTCAAAAGTAACGTTTTATGTTTCCTATCAGTATTAAAGACTTTCACAATGACACTGATGTCTTTCTGTTACATGTGCCTTAAGAGATTTACATGAAATTATATGTAAACAACTGCAAAGATATTTAAAGTGTCTATATGAAGACTCAACTGCAATACCCATAATATCACATTTTTCTTGATTGTAAAAGATTTTCCTATCAAGTGATATATCACTTGAGATATATAGTGAGATATCACTCTATCAAGTGATATATATGCTCTTGAACTAACCTTGGCCATTCACTCTATTCTATGTTTCAGTTGCTCCCTGAACCAGTACACATCCTTAGTCTTAACATTTAAAGTAATATTCAGTAAATTCATTTAACCTAATACAAACTTACTTGAGAAGAAAAGTTTTAATATCTTTGCAACTCTCATTACCTCCATCCTTTTCACCCCATTAAGTTTCAGATGTATGGCTCAAGGACAATAAAAAACCCCAGAAGATATTTATATTATATCTTTATCTATCTCGTCTATATCTTTATCTGTATCATCTTTACATATACTCATTTTCTAGCTTATTTCTCTATCTATGAATGATCAGTAGATCATTCTGTATAAAAATAAAAAAACTTGGGCTTCCCTGATAGCTCAGTGGTAAAGAGAATCCCCCTGCCAGTGCAGGAGACACAGGTTTGATCCCTGATTCAGGAAGATTCCACATGCCACGGAGCAAATAAGCCCGTGCACCATACCTACTGAGCCTGTGACCTTGAGCTGGGGAGCCTCAACTACTGAGCCTGTGGGGAGCAGCTACTGAAGCATGTGCTCCCTTGAGACAAGAGACGCCACTGCAATGAGAAACCCGCACAATGCAACTAGAGGGCGGCCCTCACTCACTACTAGAGAAAAAGCCCACACCAAGCGATGAAGACCCAGCACTGCCACAAATAAATGAATACAATTATTTTTTAAAATTAAAAACTTCTGCATGGCAAAATAAAGCATGAAAGTGAAGTTGCTCAGTCATGTCTGACTCTCTGCAACCCCATGGACTGTAGCCTACCAGGCTCCTCCGTCCATGGGATTTTCCAGGCAAGAGTACTGGAGTGGGGTGCCATTTCCTTCCCAGGAGATCTTTCCAACCCTGGGATTGAACCCAGGTCTCCTGCATTGCAGGCAGACGCTTTACCATCTAAGCCACCAGGGAAGCCCAAAATAAAGCGTAAGACAAGTCAAAAGACAGGAAGAACTGGGACAGAGGGCCTGTGTCCTTTATGCTGAACAAATGGCTAAACTTTGAGAAGAGGTGACATATAATTGGTTTTAAAATGTAATGGAAAGATGTTCTTTCTCATTTGCAGTAAAAGAAATGCACATTAAACCTACATCAAGGTCATCACTTCTTGCCTATAGACTGGACTAAATCCAAATGTTTGACCTCATGTATACCACTGGGGTGGGGGGCACTTTCTAGGTGGCAGTACTGGTAAAGAACCTGCCTGCCAACTCAGGAGATGTAAGAGATGCAGGTTCGATCCCCGGGTCAGGAAGATCCCCTGGAGGAGGGCATGGCAACCGCCTTCAGTATGCTTGCCTGGAGAATCCCTTGGACAGAGGAGCCTGGCGGGCTACAGTCCATGGGGGCGCAGAGTCGGACACTATTGAAGGGACTAAGCACATGCATACCACTGGGGAGGCCGGGGGGAAACATAATCTCCAAGCTTGCTGGTGGAAGTACAAAATACTACCGCAAACACGGAGGGGGTTGGGCAAGAAGTAATAAATTTATGGATGCATGAACCCTTCCATCTGGCCATACCACTTCTAGGCATCTATTCCACAGAATCACCAGTACAACGTTCAGGCAAAGTAATGGAAAGCACACAGATGTCCAGCAATAGATTGATTATTCCAGAGCACGTACATAGCAAAGCTGTGAACAACTGCCAAAGGGAAGTCCGATCTCTAAGTACTAATGCAACAAATGCCCAGATCATGAAAACAAAGTGTTGGAGAGGCCTGAGTCTGCAAGAAATAAGGAAGGGGCAATGGGAGGACTAAAAGCCTACAACTGTGCCTATATCTGCCAAAAAAAGGAACTCTGGAAGGATAAACCAGAATCCAATAAAAATAGATTTTCATAGGGAAAGAACTGAGTGGGGTGGAAAGGGCAGAAAGGGACATGAGATTCCTGTGTGTTTATGTGTTTACTTATCCTTTTCTGTCTGGGGTTGGCAAACTACAGATTCTTCTCGGCTTGTGATGGGGTTACATCCTGATAAATCCAGTATAAGTTGAAAATATCATTAGTAGAAAATGCATTTAATATACCTAACCTGCCAAACATCACAGCTTAGCCTAGGCTCCATTAAATGTGCTCAGGACTCTTATTAAGCCTACAGTTGGGCAAAATCATCTAATGCCACGTCTGAAAGTGAAAGTGAAATGAAAGTTGCTCAGTTGTGTCTGACTGTGACACCATGGACTATACAGCCCATGGAATTCTCCAAGCCAGAATACTGGAGTGGGTAGCCCTTTCCTTCCCAGGGATCAAACCCAAGTCTCCAGCATTACAGGTGGATTCTTTACCAGCAAAGCCACTAGGGAAGACCAAGACTACTGAAGTGGGTAGCCTATCCCTTGTCCAGCAAATCTTCCTGACCCAGGAATGGAACCAGGCCTCCTGCAATGCAGGCAGATTCTTTACCAACTGAGCAACAAGGGAAGCCCAAGCCTATATTCATAATACAGTATCAAATATCTCATGTATTTTATTGAATAATGTCCTGAAAGTGGAGCTTCCCAGGTGGCTCAGCGGTAAAGACTCCACCTGCAAATGCAGGAGATGTTGGAGACCCAGGATCGATTCCTTAGTCGGGAAGATTCCTTGGAGAAGGAAATGGCTACCCACTCCAATACTCTTGCCTGGAGAATCCCATGGACTGAAGAGCCTGGCAGGCCACAGTCCATGGGGGTCACAAAAAGTTGGACATGACTGAGCAACTGAGCATGCACTCATGTTCTGAAAGTGAAAAGCAGAATGGTTGTCTGGGTCCAGAATGATTGTAAGGGTAAGAGTAATTCCCCCTGTGATCATGGGGCTGACTGGATCCTGTCCCACCCAGCATCACTACAGAGGATCAGACTGCATGTTGCTTGCTAGGGAAAAATCAACGTTTGAAATTCGAAGTACGGTTTTTACTGAATCTGTATCATTTCTGCACTATCATAATGTCAAAAAATTGTTAAGTCGGGGACTGTCTGTACGGCCTAAGGACTCCAAAGGCCCTCTTCCTCTTTTTGTAAATAAAGAGCTACTAGAACGCAGCCATGCCCATTCATTGTACATTGTCCCTAGCTGCTTTCCTACATTGCAATGTCAGCAGAGCTGAGTATTTGCAGTAGTGGACAAAATTGCCCACAAAGCCAAAAATGTTTACTATGTGGTCCTTTACAGAAAAAGATTGCTGACTCCCTACTCTGTGTGATGAAATGACTTTTAGAATAATGCAAGCGACAGTCTTAGGAAGATGGGGTTGATGTCCCGGTTTCTACTTTAAAAGATGTTAACCTGAGATCAGAATATTGTGTTCAAGTCCTAGATGTCTCTGGTTACTTAACTTCCTTGGAATTATTTTCATCATCTACAAAGTGATGACCCTTTTGTGAAGATTAAATAAAACAATGAAACAAATATGGAAACATCTTGTAAGCTCTAAACTACTATATTGACCTAAGATTTATTTTTAATGTAATTGTAATAGAAGGTGATAGGTAATACACAGACAACATACACAGATAATCAGTAAAGACAAGTGATATTAGAACAGCCACGACATTTAACATTTTTCAGCACTTAACAAGACAACACTGCCTTTAAGCTTTTCTCCACTTAATGTTTCTAGTTAATACGTCTACCAGCCACGGTCAAAGGATAACTCTTAAGCTCCTGTATAGTCTCTACAACCAGTCAAGTCATTACATCTGATCATCTGACAATACTGACTCAGAGGTAAAACCCTACTCAGGACAAGGTCTTCAGACTAGAGTTAGTTGGTCTTCAGAAAGCTCTAGAAACTTCTGAACTTTGAGATATCTTTTAAGTTCTAGTAGTTAAAATTCACCTAACATAGTTTATCTTACTATGAAGTATGACTATGTCTATTTGGGATCCATCTGAGGATAGTATATACAAATACTTAGATTGAGGAAGAGACTCTAACCTTCAAATTCATGTTTGCAGAGTCATTTTTCTTATTTTAAATATTTTAATATATTATTTTAATATAAAAGCCAGAACTTCTTTCTGTTAGAACTATCAGGATTTTTTTTCTATACTCAATGATCTTTCCTTTTGAGTTATCAAATTTCTAGTAACTGATTTTGTCAAATTATTTTAACTGTTTCTAAACCATACATACCTGTGAGCCTATAAAAAGTGAACTGCCCCAAAACTGTATCAAAAGCCTTTAAAATATGCACATCATTTGACCTGCACCTCTACTTTTGGGAAATAATATTGAGCAAATAATGCTATACATGCCATTATGTTCAGAGATATACAGACAAGCAATACTTATATTAAGCTCTTTGTGGTGGCGCAGTGGTAAAGAATACACCTGACAGTGCAGGAGATGCAAGAGACGTAGGTTCGATCCCTGGGTCAGGAAGACCCCCTGGAAAAGGAAACAGCAACCCATTCCATATTTTTGGCTGGCAAATCCCATGGACAGAGGAGCCTGGCAGGCTGAATTCCAAGGGTGAGTTTCCCAATGGAGGGCTTGGCAGAAACATACCCCCTTTTATGATCTCTCTTGGAAATCATATGGTGTCACATCTGGTGGATTGAGGCAGTTATAGAACCTCACCCAAGTTCAGAATAAAGGATGGAGATTCTACCTCTTGGTGGGGCATGACAAGGTTCAGAAAGTGAAGGGAGTGATGGAAAGGTTGCTGTCATCATTTTGGAAAGTATAATCTGTCATAATTATGCAGTGATTAAGATGATACAGCAGATCCAACTTTATTGACATGAAAAGATATTCAAATGAGAGTGAATGTTGAGTTGCTAGGATAGCCAATATGGTGCCATCCAGTAGAGATAACACTGGCACATAACTGAAACTCAATAAATATAGGTTGAATAAATTGTTGTATAGAAATGAATTATATTTTATGTTTGTTTCTATATTAAAACATTCTAAGAGAAGCTAATCAAAATGTGAACACTGGTTATATTTCTGTGATGGGATTAACAACTTCACTTTTTTAAGACAGTGAGTTTATAATAGTCTTTGAATGAATGTTCATAAAAAATTAAAAGGTATTTCAAAATGAACCTCTGAGGACAATAACTTGAGTTGATTGTCAGAAAAGTTGACCTATTTTTTTTTCAAGATAATTGAAAGCTAATTAGAAATGCTCCCTGCCAAGCACTTTTTCCTTTTTCTGCCTGTTGAAAGAACTGATTGTTTGGGTATCTGTAAGCATTTAATTGATGTAATGTATTTAAGGGATGTAAAAACAGTAACTTTCTTTTGTGATAAGAAAAAAGTACCAGGAACATAAAATACAATTATTAAAAAAAAAAGATATCTCATTATAGTAATTTGTTTCCAAGTTAGTCATTGGTGAGAATAGTAATAGGCTTCCCTGGTGGCTCAGATGGTAAAGCATCTGCCTGCAATCTGGGAGACCTGGGTTCAATCCCTGGGTTGGGAAGATCCCCTGAAGAAGGAAATGGCTACCCAATCCAGTACTCTTGCCTGGAAAATTTCATGGATGGAGGAGCCTGGTAGGCTACAGTCCATGGGATCACAAAGAATAGGACATGACTGAGCAACTTCACTGGAGAATAGTAATAATAAACTCACATTTTAATCACTGAAATAGTAGGCTACAGTTCAATGAGGACCAGGATATCAAAAAGAAAAACTATGGTGTGCATGAAAGGCACCATGATAAACTATCAGGACCTTTTTCGTGAACATTAATGTTTTTAAAATATGTGAAAAGAGAACTTACTTTTAGAAGCAAAATGACTAACTTTCCATATAACAAATAGCTTGAAAGCTCTGTTTACCTAAAATGTTGCTCACAATACAAGAACAAATGTAAGAGAGCAGTGAGTGCGTGTGTGCCAAGTCACTCTGATCATGTCCCCACCTCTTTGCAACCTTATGGACTGCAGCCCACCAGGCTCCTCTGCCCGTGATCAGCTCAGTTCAGTTCAGTCCTCAGTCGTGTGTGACTCTTTGCGACTCCATGGACTGCAGCCTGCCAGGCCTCCCTGTCCATCACCATCTCCCAGAGCTTGCTCAAACTCATGTCCATTGAGTGGGTGATGCCATCCAGCCATCTCATCCTCTGTCATCCCCTTCTCCTCCTGCCTTCAATCTTTCCCAGCATCAGGGTCTTTTCCAGTGAGTCAGTTCTTCACATCAGATGGCCAAAATACTGGAGTTTCTGCCTCAGCATCAGTCCTTCCAATAAATATTCAGGACTGATTTCCTTTAGAATAATAGATTGGTTGGATCTCCTTGAAGTCCATAGGACTCTCAAGAGTCCTCTCCAACACCACAGTTCAAAAGCATCAGCGCTCAGCTTTATAGTCCAACTCTCACATCCATACATGACTACTGGAAAAACCATAACTTTGACTAGATGAACTTTTGTTGGCAAAGTAATGTCTCTGCTTTTTAATATGCTGTCTTGATTGGTCATAAACTTTTCTTCCATGATAGTGTCAAATTTGGGGTGTTGGATGAAGCTGGATTACCAACAATCATGACAGAATGGAGAGTCATTTGTGTGACACTAGAAGAAGAATATAGTTTGAACTGAACACATGAACTGGTTTAATAATCATTAGCTTTTATTAAGACTTGTCATATTTGCATTCAGTTCTGGTCATTTCCCTTTACTTGACTCCAACTGCAATCTCCAATACTTCCAAGCTGCAGCTCTTACTTCATCTCTTGATAGGTCACTCCTCTAAAAGAATGCATGGATGAGCTTATCTCTGATTCTCTAGAAGCTAAAAGAGTTCCACTGTCAACGCTTAATGACAAAATCATTAACATCCTGAATAAACACAGTTCATCTTGTCTCTGGAAGCTAGAGTCTCTGATCCTCCTTTTTGGAAGCAGATCATTAATCACTTGAATTGCAGGCGTGCACATACCACACTCACATCTACCCCCTCCCGCCCTTATCCCCATTTGCAAGACGTCATTCATCCAGAGTCAATCATCCATTATCTAAAGAGTTTTTGGTTTTCAATTTGTAAGTGAATTGCTTCAAGTGGTAAATGCTCAAATGTGTAATTTGGGATATTAAAAAAGTCTAATAAAAATCACCTATAATTTAAAAGATGAAGTGATAACCACCATTAATAATTTGCCACACCAGTGTAACATGTGTGATACCATAAGTGAAATGAATCGCCAGTCCAGGTTTGATGCAGGATGCAGGATGCTTCAGACTGATGCACGGGGATAATCCAGAGAGAGGGTGTGGGGCGGGAGGGGGGAGGTGGGGGTCGGGATTGGGAGTTCATGTACACTCGTGGCTGATTCATGTCGATGTGTAGCAAAACGAATAAAGTATTGTAAAGCAAAACAAACTAAAAAATAAAAATTAATTAAANAAGCAAAACAAACTAAAAAAATAAAAATTAATTAAAAAAAGAAAAAAGTTAAATAGGGAAACATATTTTATTGCCAAAAAAAATAAATAAACTTTGCCAGAAAAAAAAAATAATAATTTGCCACACATATTTATAGCTTAATGATAGATAGCGAGAGATAACATTCAACAAATTGAGTTCAAACTAGATATATATAGACTTTTACATCGTGTCTTTCAAAAATGTTATTATTTTTACATCTTTAACAGCTTTACTAAAGTATAGTTTAAGCACAGCACAGTTTACATATAATAAAATTCATCCATTAAAAATGGTCTGAAGTAAATTTATCAAGTTCTGCAGCTATCACCAAAAGTCAGTTTTAGAATATTTCCATCACCCTAGAGAGACCTCAGTTCTTATTTATAGTTTATCCCCGTAGCCCCTGGCAACTCCTTCCTGTTACTATGCATTTGTCTTTTCTGGATACTTCCTATAAGTCAAGTGATACAATATGTGGTCTTCTGTGTGTGGCTTATTTTACTACAGAAATTGTTTTTGAGCATCAACCATGTGGTAATATACACCGTTACTCCATTGGTTTTTATCACAAAATAGCATTTGCAGCTCTTCATTAAACCTAGCATAAAAACACTCAGGTTTAACTACTCTTTGGGTTTTCATTTCTTAATGAAGGCTTGTCATGTCAAACTTTTATTAAATAAGTATGTATGCTTTTCACTTGTCAATATGTCTTCTGTTTAGAGGCCCCAGTGGAAAACTTAGAAGCATAGAAGAAAAAGATATTTTCCTTTCCTTCAAGAATATTTATACTTGGTTGATTTATTCAACAAATATTGATCGTGTCTACTATATTCCAGTCCAATGTCCTAGATGATGAGTCAGTTCACATGAATATATAGGAAATGCAGAGTTGATTCTGCTTTTTTGGAGATTAGGGTTTATTTGGGAAGAAAAACACTCAACTTTAGGACATAATACAGTGAATAAGAACTATGGAATGAGAAGTACAGGCATCATTAGAGCATGGAGCAACAAAACCCAACCTCTTCTATGGTTCTGTGAGCACCCACTTGGAACTCCAAAGTTGGTCTAAAGATTATTTTAAGATGATGACATTTGAGATTCCACAGATACCGAAAGAGTCTTCTTGGAGCTTCCCTTATTTGACTAAAAGCAGAAACTTAGGAGAATTGAAGACTTCCATAAATTCTTTCTTCAGAGTGGCTTCTACTCCCAGGAGACAGATCAAGAGTAAACCTACCATAAATCGCCTCTCTGGGGGAGTTTCCCAACCTTGCAGAAGCAGACATTATCATAAACTTTGAAAATCTCCCATGTGTTTCCCTAAAAACCCATTTGACTTTCCAAAGGAGACCTATTTGTTCTTGCCACAGATGTCTTTACTCCCTACTCCATTTCCCCTACTAAGTTAGGTTTATAACTCCAAGTCTTAAGTACTCCTTTGAATTGCTCATCACCAAGATCTCCAGTGTCTGTGCCCTGCACATGTATACACACTCCATTTGTTATCCTTCTAACCTGTGTTTTGTCAGTTTAAATTTTCAGTCCTCCCAATCACAAATCTAAGAGGGTAGGGCTCAGTTGTGTCTGTTTTGTGACCTCATGGACTGGAGCCCACCAGTCTCCTCTGTTCATGGAATTTTCCAAGCAAGAATACTGGAGTGGGTTGCCATTTCCTACTCCAGGAGATCTTCCTGACCCAGGGATCAAATCTGCATCTCTTTCTTCTCCTGCATTGGCAGGCGAGTTCTTTACCACTAGCGCCACCTGGGAAGTCCGTAAGAGAGTAGAAGAGTTTTTCCTCCCCAATAGTTTTTTTCCCCCCAAAAGAATCAACTTTGGTGAGGAATAAGGAGAAATTTGCAGGTAGTGTAGGAGGGATGATGAAGAGTGTTTCAGGGAGCGACTTGCTGCAAAAACCAAGAAATAAGAGAGAACAACCCTTGGACAACAGAAAGAAATATACCAAGGCTGGAATGTGAATTTCACAAGGGAAAGTGGGAAAAATAGATGGAGTCTGAGAGATAGGCAGGGGTTAGACTATGCTGTCCAATATGACAGTCATAAGCTCCATGTGGCTAACTGGACAGTTGAAATGTAGAGTCTGACTGAGATGTGCTGAAGATGTAAAAATACACACCGCGTTCAAAAACTTAGCATGAAAAAGAATATAAAACATTTTGTTAATAACTTTAAAAACACTGATAACATGTTGAAATGATAATAACTTGGCTCTAGTGTATTCAATAAAATATAGTAGTATACTGTATTTCACCTGTTTTTTCTTTTATTTTTAACTTTGCTGCAGGAAAAGTTGTAATTACACAGGCAACTTGCATGTTATTTCTACTGGACAGTGCTGTTCTAGACAAGGCAGGGCCTAGAAAGCCAGATTAGGATTTGTTGGTAAGACAATTGATGTACTAAAAAATAACATCAGCTCTGAAAGGTCTCTAGCAACTATTTCACCCAGCTACACCCTGGCTGGGCTACAGTCCATGGGGTTGCAAAGAGTCAGACACGACTTAGTGACTAAACCACCACCATCCATAGCCTGGCTAATAATTGCATAGCTTGGAACAAATAGGAGACTGACCTTTGCCCATAATTGATTCAAGTGTTTTTTTCCAAAGAAGTTTTTTTGGGGGAAGTCATTACTAGAACAATTCTCATTGACCTTTACATTTGTTACTAACTCCTGTTTCAAGAAGCATAGGGCTGGTGACCCCTCCACCCGCCCCCTTTCCCCAATACCATTTATCCCATTTTCAAAAGAATTGGGAGATTGGAGGCTCCATTCACTTCAGAAATCTACCAGGTGGTTTTGCTTTTCAGTTACAAAAATCTGCTACTTCCTCCAAGAAATAGAAACAATGGATTAACAGGGCTACTCTCAGCGGGTGAAATCCTGACTTTTTTTCTACAAAGGGACACCACAGCCAGCTCTTAATGGTTCTTTAATGATCCAACCGAGGATCAAGAGTCAAAGGACTGGATCCCAGAATGCCTCAGGGGACGTTCCCTAAACCCAAATTACAAACCCAAACAAAACCCACAGAAACACTGAAAGAAACCTACAGAAGCTTGGAGCTGGGGAATTGGGGGGTGATGGCCGTGTCGCAGTTCGCAGGAGCTTTCAAAATAAGGTGAGAGAGATGCCTTAACAGGACGGCCCCAGATCACCCATCACTGATGAGTTTTTTTTCCCAAGAAAAATTCCTTTTGAAATTTGAGTCTAATAAAAAAGAAAAAGTGCAAATATCTTTACTGATGATTCAGTGTGTTTGTTTAAAAGCATGTAAGACTCTTATGAATTGATTGAAGGCTTTAGTCTCTTTCTAAATATCCGATGTGGTATCCGCGGGGGTCCTGTGGTGGTGGTTTGTTCTTGCAACCATGGTGGGGTTGAGTGTGTTCTGACCTGTGCTGTAGGGTGATGGAAAGCAGGTTTACTCCATCATGGCACTACTGACATTTGGAGCTGGATTATTCTCTGTTGTGGGGTGTCCTATGCATTATAGGCTATTGAACGGCATCCTTGGGCTCTGCTTACCGGATGCCAGTAGCATCCCCCACATTCCGGTTGTAACAACCAAAAATGTCTCCAGACTTTGCCAGATGTCCCCTGGAGGTCAGAACCACCTTCCTCCTCCTACTCCTTTTGAGAAGCACTGGTGTAATCCTTTAAAATACAGTGTTTATAGAGAAACAGACTTCAAAGTATTAATGTACATTTTCCCTGTTGTTTTTTTTACCCCTAAGTGCTGTGATGCAAACCTAGATGTGTGGGTTTCTAAAATCTTTCTAACAAGTTGGACAGTGTTGGAGAGAACATGTTTTCCACTGAACCCTGACCCTGTGGAACAGGTTGAAATTCTAGCCTCTGTCTGGAGGGACCATTTACTGGGGAGACACTGGTCACATGTCAACATCCTGCCTCCATCCCAAGGAAACAGACACACAAGGTAGTCTCATAACACTGATCTGTGTTCACTCTTGAATGAAATAAAATGGTTCATCATAATGTCTCAAAAATGGATCTCAATTAATTGCACAACCTACATGTTGACAAGCACACAATTCTGGCAGCGAGTATGCACACATTTAATAGTGAGGTACCAAAAGTGACTTAGAAAGGGTAAGGGGCACCATTTATAGTGAGGGTATCAACATCTGCAATGTCCCGCTATTCATCTGGACAATCATATAACCATTGAAGAGGATCTGAATATGTTAGCCCCAAATATACTACTTTGGCATAATGATTATTTTCAGTCAATGGCAATTGAGAAAGAGCAGATACAGGAAAAGCTCTCTAACCTTCCCTATTTGCCTACAAGGCAGGGCTTACATTCCCCTCTGGAAAGATGTACGCCCTCCACTCTCTGGTACCAAGAAGAGGAGATAATATATCACAGGTGATGGTCGTGAAATCTACGTAAACAAATCTTACTGAAATAATCCTCATCTCCATTAGTTTCTTCCATGTGTTCCTCACAATGACTGTCCCTGGAATCCTGAAACCCTTTTCCATTGTCTTGGTGCGTCTCCACCAAATCATAGCACTTTATTGAAGTAGCATGACTTGTCTATCAGACAAGTCATCTAGGTCTGATAGACTCTTTGGGGTTTTTACCTTGTTTCTGTGAGCCCCTCATATGTATATTTAATAAACTTTTTTTTTTCTCCTGTTAATCTGTCCATTGTTAGTTTATTTTGCAGGGTCCCAGTCAATGGACCTAAGAGGGCTGAAGAATAAGCTTTTTCGCTCCCTGACTCCATGTTGGCACCTGGAAGAGGCCTTCTGCATGGATGTAGAGCAGATTAAAATGACAAGTCATGCTGCAATTGCACAAATATGGGGGACTGACACTTCCTATCTAGAACACCTTTTACTAACACCTTTATTCCACTATCTGGGCTTGCCAATTTTAATCGTCACTAAATAACTAAATCCCTAGACAATCCACAAACAGTTGCCCTTTTAAAAAGGAATGAAACTGAGCCATTTGCAGAGATGTGGATGGACCAAGAGTCTGTTATACAGACTGAAGTAAGTCAGAAAGAGAAAAACAAATTTGTATATTAACAGATATATATGGAATCTAGAAAAATGGTGCTGAAGAACCTATTTGCAGAGCAGGAATAGAGATGCAGACAGAGAATAGACTTGCGGACACAGTAGGGGAAGGTGAGGATGGATCAAATGAGAGGGTAGCACTGACATGCACACTACCCTGTGTGAAGAGAGAGCTAGCAGGAAGCTGCTGGGCAACACAGGGAACTCAGCTTGTTGCTGCCATAACCTGGAGGGGCAAGATGGGAGTGCATGGCAAGAAGGCTCGGGAGGGAGGGATGATGCATACATACAGCTTATTCACATTGCTGTACAGCAGAAACACAATGTTATAAAGCAATTATATTCTAAAAAAAAAAACCACTAAAAAAAAGGTTGCCCTTTGGAGAAGCAGCTGCATTGCAATCTGGAGTCTGTAGCATAGAGCTCTGCCCCTAAGACTCAGCCACAGAGGCTCCCATTTGACCCATCACTTGTCTGTAGTCCTGCTTTGATAGGTGTGGCTGGTCTTTTCCCAGAGCTGTGTCTTGCATCTGACTGTACACTCTGAGAAACTGTACTTTCTAGTGTTGCCGCAGCCTGTTTTTGTGAGGCAAAATAAATTTCTGGACATCACAGAATCTCTAATTTAAGTCTTTCTACCTAGGTGGCACAGTGGTAAAGAATCTGCCTGAAAATGCAGGAGAGGCAGGCAGGAGACGTAGGTTCAATCCCTGGGTTGGGAAGATTCCCTGGAGAAGGAATGGCAACCCACTCCAGTGTTCTTGCCTGTGAAATCCCCTGGACAGAGGAGCCTGGTGGGCGACAGTCCATAGGGTCACAAAAGAGTCAGACACAACTTAGCAACCTAACAACAATAATGACAATGACAAATCTACTCTTTGAGTGTGTTAAAGAACTGCCTAGATCTTTTCACTTAACAACATGCAGTTTTTAAATCTCTAATTTAAGTCTTTCTACCTAGGTGGCACAGTGGTAAAGAATCTGCCTGAAAATGCAGGAGAGGCAGGCAGGAGACGTAGGTTCAATCCCTGGGTTGGGAAGATTCCCTGGAGAAGGAATGGCAACCCACTCCAGTGTTCTTGCCTGTGAAATCCCCTGGACAGAGGAGCCTGGTGGGCGACAGTCCATAGGGTCACAAAAGAGTCAGACACAACTTAGCAACCTAACAACAATAATGACAATGACAAATCTACTCTTTGAGTGTGTTAAAGAACTGCCTAGATCTTTTCACTTAACAACATGCAGTTTTTAGATAGACTCTTGGATGCACATTAGGTAAAGTGACCAGCTTGATACTTCAATCAAGTTGTATTGTAAAGTAGTAGAAAGGTAAATTTATCCTATGATGTATTGAAACACCACGTTATAATTTTCTTCCTTTTAAATATATTTTATATCTCATGGACTGTGGGAAATATGAGTATAGAAATTGGGGGTCAAAAGAAAAATTTTTTTAAGTTCTTTAAATTTAGGAAAGCGGGGTTTCAAATAATGGATTAAGGGGCAAAATCTTACATAGTAGAGCAAAGAATGAAGGAGGCAGCTTTGAGATATCTTAGGGAAAGTGCTTTCCAGGTGGCACTAATGGTGAAGAACTCGCCTGCCAATGTAGGAGATGTGAAGAGATGCAGGTTTGATCCCTGCGTCAGGAGGATTCTCTGGAAAGAACTAGATCCACCTTGGATAGACAGAACTGAAGGAGAATCAATATTTTTTACTAAATAATTAAAAAAAAAACCAGGTCACTGTTGTTCTATGAAGATGTGAAGTCTACATATGAAATGGAAATGTTCTTTTCCACATCAGTGGGGAAGCTAAATTTGTAGACTTCAGCAGTTTTTTAATTCTGTCTACAAAAAACTTTTTTGAAACTATGAGACAAAGAAAAACCATCATTCTTTAGACAACTAAAGAGTGGCTTGCAAGCCTGAATACAAACCATTAAGAATGCAGTGCTGGAAACTTTTTTTTTCTTTTAAATGTAAAACTCAGAACAGGCAGACCATCAAGCTGGAAAAAGAAATTAATATAACCTCACAGGCAAGAAGAAAAGCAAATACTCACTCTAAAGCAGCTGCTGTTGATGCAAGCAAAGGTTAGAGCAACAGGGCTATTTTCTAACAAAGTGTGAATCCCATTAGTGCCGAAGTGTGATCCCCATCTTAGTCCTTACATCTTAGCCAGAAAAGATTTCAGATTTTATTTCCATCTGCATCTGAAGACTGGTAAATAGGACCCGCAGAGACGTTCAAAAATGGTGAGACCATTCAAAAGGCATCTTAGTCTTAGTGTAAGACTTTGACATATACACAAAGGCAGTGGCCAAAGTCTGCCCAAATACCCCTTTAGCATGCATAGGTGGACAGAATAGGGCGCTGGCCTCCCCCAGTTTCCCAGCCTCCCTGTGGCCCCTATTGTCTCTTCCCAAATACACAATGATGCCATTTCATGATTGGTACATTGGACGTGGGAGCATTTGGAAAGGTTTCTCTGGGGAGCTCAGAATCTAAACTTGTTTCATTTAAAGAAGAAGAACCAGGGGAAAGTAGAGGAGATATGGCAGCAGCTTAAAGAAGTAAAACATCTGGAAATTATCAATGACTTACTTTTTTGTGTGCCCAATACCAACGTGATACACTAACTTTAATATTGTGCTCCAATGGATATTGATTGTTTATTGCAAGGATCTGTAGTCAAAATCCTTGTATTTGTGGGGTTTATTTTTCTGCATCAAGATTTGTCAAGTATGTCTCTGAAGCCAGATTGTGTCATTGAGCATAACCAAATAAAATCACAAAAAGAAGCTATCTATCCTCCTAAAGAGAAATCCAATGTAAGAAAATCTCATACCTTGGCAAAGATTTTCAACATGGTTGCAATCAAGTCATTTTCCAATTGATAAATAAATAACATTGCCTACATGAAATATTCTGCCAGAAGTATACACAGTTGCTATGACTTTTCTTTATTAAAAGTGTAAAGCTAAGTGCTCAAATTTAAAATTACTGGACTTGGGTTTCAGCAGTTGAATGTATGTGGTGAATGTGTAGGATAATTATACCATGATGTGTTTAACACAAAGAACATTTCTATCTTGAGGAAAAACTTTCTGATTCCTAACTGCACAAAGCTGTATCAACTTGCCAAGAATGAAGAAATTTAAAAAACCTACTGGAAATAACATTTGGTTGTTCATATTAGCACTGAAGACAACTGTGGTTTAGAAATTTCCCCTTTTTAATTATAACAAGTAAACTATTTTGCCAACTCTCTTTGGGCAGCTCAGTTTTCATCCTAGCTGACTAGACTGAAAATGAAGCTGTCAAAAATCCTAGGTTGAAATTGTTTTTCTGAAAAGAATGTTTATTATAGCATGTCTCTCAAAATTGTGGAGGATTTGTTCAAAAAGACATGTCTTCTTCAAACTGAGTTTGATGCATAGTTTTATTACTTAAAATCCATATGAAAAGTTCTTTTAAACAATTTAACTCACATGTACAACAGGACTTATTTTAGGTATCTTACTTATTCACCTTTAAGTACACATCATGTTCAGAATCCATGACTAAGCTGAATAAACACCACTGTGCTTTTTTGAAAGCAAACTCAGGTTTGCACCAATACAAATTCTTTCCTAACATTCACTTAATCACCAGGAATATTCTTTGATAGTTATCAAAATTCTATTGGACAGTTTACTCTTTTCTACAATTAATGAATGTTATGAACTGAATGTCTGTGTTCTCCAAATTCATATATTTCAGCCTTAATGCTTACCAGGACTATTTGGAGATGGGCTCTTTATGGAAGTTGTTAAGGTTTAATGAGGTCATAAGGGTGGGGCCCTGACCCAATAGGATTAATGTCCTTATAAGAAGAGACACTAGAAACCCTGCTCTGTTTCCATGTGCATCACTGAGACACAATGAGTAGGTGGCAGTTTGAAAGCCAGGAAGACAGCCTTTATCAGAAACCTCATCAGCTAGCACCATTATCTAGGACCTCCCAACTTCCAGAACTGTGAGAAATAAATTTCTGCCATTTCTGTCACCCAGTCTGTAGTATTCTGTTATGGCAGTCTGAACTGACGAATACAATGGGCAACACAATTTAATAGAACAAATATATTTTAGTTAGAATCTTGTCACTACGGTAGGATTCCTGGAGCGAGCACAAAGTATGCTGGGATTTAAGAAGGAAAGTTAACCCAAACTCATACCATAATTATTTTAACCTTTTAGTATTTTTACTATTTCACACTAAAATGGTTCAGTTTGCAAAATCCACACAATTAAAAGTGATATTTAGCTATCAGCATATATGGGCTCACTAAGTAACAGAAAACCATGATAGTCCTAAGTTCACTATATACAGAGTCAAGACTTATAGCCACTGAAGGCAATGTTTAAAATCTTCTTTCAACACAAAATAAAGGTGATGGATAATTCACAAAATAAAATAAGACATGGACTAAGAATTTTAGAGGTGCTTTGAATCCTCTCTTCCAATACAATTTTCTCATTTAAAAAAATGAGAAAGACCAAAAAGTAGAAACAACCTAACTGTCCACCAACTTGTGAATGGATAAATAAAATGTGGTCTATCTATGCAATGGCATATAATTCAGTAATAACAAGTAAAAAACTATGATTGATATATATATATATATATATATAAAACAATATGGATGAACACTGAAACACTATGTTAAATGAAAGAAGTCAGAAATAAAGAAATACATTGCATTATTCCACTGATTGGAAATGCCCACACAAGGCAAATCTATATAAACAGAAAGTAGGTTAGTGGTTGCCAGGGGCNTTCTTAATATCTTCTGCTTCTGTTAGGTCCAGACCATTTCTGTCCTTTATCGAGCCCATCTTTCCATGAAATGTTCCCTTGGTATCTCTAATTTTCTTGAAGAGATCTCTAGTCTTTCCCATTCTGTTGTTTTCTTCTTTCTTTGCATTGATCACTGAGGAAGGCTTTCTCATCTCTTCTTGCTATTGTTTGGAACTCTGCATTCAGATGCTTATATCTTTCCTTTTCTCCTTTGCTTTTTGCTTCTCTTCTTTTCACAGCTATTTGTAAGGCCTCCCCAGAAAGCCATTTTGCTTTTTGCATTTCTTTTCCATGAGGATGGTCTTGATCCCTGTCTCCTGTACAATGTCATGAACCTCAGTCCATGGTTCAGAGATCATTCTGTCGTTTTTGAGATTGCATCCAAGTACTGCATTTCGGACTCTTTTGTTGACCATGATGGCTACTCCATTTCTTCTGAGGGATTCCTGCCCGCAGTAGTAGATATAATGATTATCTGAGTTAAATTCACCCATTCCAGTCCATTTTACTTCACTGATTCCTAAAATGTTGACATTCACTCTTGCCATCTCTTGTTTGACCACTTCCACTTTGCCTTATTCATGGACCTGACATTCCAGGTTCCTATGCAACATTGCTCTTACAGCATCGGACATTGCTTCTATCACCAGTCATATCCACAACTGTTTTTGCTTTGGTTCCATCTCTTCATTCTTTCTGGAGTTATTTCTCCACTGATCTCCAGTAGCATATTGGGCACCTATTGACCTGGGGAATTACTCTTTCAGGATCCTATCATTTTGCCTTTTCATACTGTTCATGGGACTTAGCAGATACATTTTGACCTAGTCTATTAACCTACATACTTTTTCTTTACAGTATTTAATTGGTTTACAGTATTGTGTTGGTTTCTGCCAGACATTAACATGAATCAGCCATAGGTATACATATGTCCCCTCCCTCTTGAACCTCTCTCCCATCTCCTTCCTCATCTCACCCCTCTAAGTTGTTACAGAGCCCTGGTTTGAGTTCCCTGAGTCACATAGCAAATTTCCATTGGCTATCTATTAACTTACATTCTTGATCTAGCCACTCCTCAACCCAAAACTGAGTAAAGGGAAAACAAACACAGTGGGTGGTTTTTCTGACTTTGAGTTTTCATTCAGTAACTAGCACATATAACATATTTTCTGAATTAGAGTAAATATTATTTTACTGGTAAAATCTTGATCAGAGTGTTCTATTAAGTTCAGTTCAGTTCAATCACTCAGTCATGTCCGACTCTTTGTGACCCCATGAATCACAGCACGCCAGGCCTCCCTGTCCATCACCAACTCCCGGAGTTCACTCAAACTCATGTGCATCGAGTTGGTGATGCCATCCAGCCATCTCATTCTCTGTCGTCCCCTTCTCCTCCTGTCCCCAATCCCTCCCAGCATCAGGGTCTTTTCCAATGAGTCAACTCTTCGCATGAGGTATAATATAGGTAGGTTACCAATTTTTAAACAAAGTATATATTCTTTTAAAATTCCAAGACTGAATAATTTGCAGAGGCTTTTAAAATATCCATTAGTAATAGCATGAAAACACACACCATGTCTCTTTCTTTGTATTGAGATAACACCAAGTTGCTTATACAGAACTCTTACCCACTTTCAGGTGCTACACACCTACACACACACACACCCCGAGCTGTGTTTTACCTTCGAACCTTGGCTGGCCCTTCTTCCTTGAAAGCTATAATCATCCCCTCCCAACCTCCCTTTCCTCCTCGTTTCTAGGGAAACCTGCTTTTCAGACTCAGGTCTTATACAGCCCTCTCCGGAAATTTGGCTCCTCTTTCCCACCCACAACCTCATTTTCCTTCCTTGGGACATATGAAACATCTCTCCTCTGGGTACCACTTACATTAGACTGTGCTTACATATGGAGTTGTGGAAAGTGCTGTGATAATATGGTTTTATTCATCTATGTATGCTTAGAGTTGAGGATAGAGCTTAATACACCATGGGTGGTCAATAAATGTCACAAAAGGGTGGGAAGGGGAAGGAAGGGAAGGAGGGGAGGAAGGAAGGAAAGGACTGTGAGGGAATAAATCGTGACTGGCGATCACTGCTTCCAGTACTCTCCATCCAAGTATTTATTTGTCTGGCAAGCTATAGCTCAAGCCTTTTTCCTGACCCCAGCTGTGATGAGCAAATCACTCTCTATCCTGCACCTCAGGACCACTACTCATGCCACTGAAGGGGAGACACTGATGACCCTGAGGGAGAGAGGGCCCTCTTGGGGATTCCCACCAAATCAGTGGGGATCTAGGATCCCAAGGACTTGGAAAAATACTCTAGAAGCTCCTCAACTTAGGTGGCTTGGCAGTTTGTAACTGGGAGACAGGTCTGGATATGTGAGGGTATGGGGGCAGCAGGGAAAGTGAACTTTGGACGCTATAGGCATATCCTGAGCTTGGCCTAATTTCCCTAGATCCTAAGGCAGTGGTCTCCAACTTTTTTGGCACCAGGGGCCGGTTTTGTGGAAGACAACTTTTCCACTAATGCGAGGACCAGGGAATGGTTTGGGGATGATTCCCTGATAGCTCAGTTGGTAAAGAATCCACCTGCAATGCAGAAGATCCCAGTTCAATTCCTGGGTCCAGAAGATCCGCTGGAGAAGGGACAGGCTACCCATTCCGTATTCTTGGACTTCCCTTTTGGTTCAGTTGGTAAGGAATCCATCTGCAATGTGGAAGACCTGTATTTAATCCCTGGGTTGGGAAGATCCCCTGGAGAAGGAAAAGGCTACCCACTCCAGTATTCTGGCCTGGAGAACTCCATGGACTGTCCATGGGGTTGCAAAGAGTTGGACACAACTGAGCAACTTTTACTTTCAAGCAGATTACATTTACTGTGTACTTTATTTTTACTTTTATTGCATCAGCTCCACCTCAGATAGTCAGGGGCTGGGGACCTGTCCTAAGGAACAACCTCAGTAGAATGGGGATCCTGATAACTATCCCAATGATGTCATTGACAGGAATATATAATACGAGCTCTAGATTATGTAAAGGTTTTACATTGCCTATTTCATCAGACCACTCAGTTCAGTTCAGTTCAGATGCTCAGTTGTGACCAACTCCCTGCAACCCTATGGACTGCAGCACCCAGGCTTCCCTGTCCATCACCAACTCCCAGAGCTTTCTAAAACTCATGTCCTTTGAGTCGGTGATGCCATCCAACCATCTCACCCTCTGCTGTCCCCTTCTCCTCCCCACTTCAATCCTTCCCAGCATCAGGGTCTTTTCCAATGAGTCAGTTCTTTGCATCAGGTAGCCAAAGTATTAGAACTTCAGCTTCAGCATAAGTCCTTCCAATGAATATTCAGGACTGATTTCCTTTAGGATTGACTGGTTGGATCTCCTTGTGGTCCAAGGGACTCTCAAGAGTCTTCTCCAACACCACAGTTGAAAACCATCAATTCTTTGGTGTTCACCTTTCTTTATGGTCCAACTCTTACATCCATACATGACTAACGGAAAAACCATAGCTCTGACTAGAGGATCCTTTGTTGGCAAAGTAATGTCTCTGCTTTTTAATATGCTTTCCAGGTTTGCCATAGCTTTTCTTCCAAGGAGCAAGTGTCTTTTAATTTTATGGCTGCAGTCACCATCTGCAGTGATTTTGGAGCCCAAGAAAATAAGTCTGTTACTCTTTTCATGTTTCCCCACCTATTTGCCATGAAGTGATGGAACCAGATGCCACGATCTTCATTTTCTGAATGTTGAGCTTTAAGCTAACTTTTTCACTCTCCTCTTTCACCTGCATCAAGAGGCTCTTTAGCTCCTCTTCATTTTCTGCCATAAGGGTGGTGTCATCTGCATATCTGAGGTTATTGATATTTCTCCTGGCAATCTTGATCCCAACTTGTGCTTCATCCAGCCCAGCATTTCACATGATGTAACCTGCATATAAGTTAAATAAGCAGGGTGACAATATACAGCCTTGATGTACTCCTTTCCCAATTTGGAACTAGTCCATTGTTCCATGTCTGGTTCTAACTGTTGCTTCTTGACCTGCATACAGATTTCTCAGGAGGCAGGTAACGTGGTCTGGTATTCCCATCTCTTCAAGAATTTTCCACAGTTTAGACCACTCCAAATAAATACAATTTTGAGTACAATTTTTTCCCATTTTAAAGATGAAGACAGATTCAGGAAGAAGATGTAACCTGCCCAAACTAATGAAGTCAGCCAGCCACACTTGGAGCGCTCTGCCCCCATATGCCTACTCCCTCTGCCAGGTTTCCTTCCCTCTGCTCCACTGTCTCCTTTCTGCAAGGGCCCCCATGATCTTCTTATTTAAAACTGCAGCCTCCCCCACATCCCTCCCTTGTGTAATTTTTTTCATTGCACTGACCACCTTCTAATCCTTATGGGGCTTACATATGTATTTTCATATTGTCTAGCCACCAATGATACTGTTCCTCTCCTCGAGATATAAATTCTTCAAGGATACCATCTTATTCTCTCTGTGTGTTGAGAACTTTATCCCTGGCATGTAGTCCAGCATACAAAACATTCTCATCAATATCTGCTGAATAAATGCAAAGGATTTTGATTTTGATGCCCAGTTCGTACTCTCTCAATGATTTTTCCCAAAGATAAAACACCATTTCCCATTCAACTTGTTAATTATATTCTGCTGGCTTTCACCAGTACCAATGGTTAAATTTAAGTGTCTATAAATAAGTATGCTATGGCACCCCACTCCTGTACTCTTGCCTGGAGAATCTCATGGACAGTGGAGCCTGGTTGGCTACAGTACATGGGGTCACTAAGAGTCGGACACGACTGAGTGACTTCACTTTGCCTTTTCACTTTCATGCCTTAGAGAAGGAAATGGCAACCTACTCCAGTGTTCTTGCCTGGAGAATCCCAGGGATGGGGGAGCCTGGTGGGCTGCCATCTATGGGGTCGCACAGAGTCGGACACGACTGAAGTGACTGGAAAAGATAATATTGGTGCCTTCAGAGGAGGGAGAAGAAAAGAGGATGGCTTAAAATAAAATATTTTGTTCAGAATGATTTTTTTCTTTCCCTTTGGTGGGTCCAAAATCATTCATTTTTCTTTTAAGTTCAATACATAAAGACTCCATGTCAGTTTTATTCCATCTCCAAGTTCTGTCAAATGGGAATAAGATTGATTCTAATATAAATCACTAAAATAAATCTATAGCCAAAACATCTCTTAAATGTATTTTGGAGTGCTTTTGTAATATAATTTGTGTTGTGAGACTAGTTATTGCCTGTTGTAGCAAAACCATATGGTATTAGTTTCACAGGAAAAGATATAAATGAATACTTTAAAATCAGTGCCTAGTCAAATACTCATTCCATTCCCTTTCTTTTCCAGGGTCTTGTCCAACAGATACAGTAAGCTTTCTATAAGGCATCTTGCTTTCTGAAGCAGTTACAAAGTCTTCCCTGTTTATACTTAGTTCTTCTATGTAATTATGACATTAAAAAAAAAGGGATCCAGGAGAATAATAAAAATTGTTGGTATTGTCCCTAAACATTGGTGTTATTTGTTACATAGAAATGGTAACTGGAAGAGCCCCAACATGAGTAATTTTTTAAGTATATGAAACAGTATCTGCCCTTCTGTCTACTTTGAAAAACAAGACTCTTAAGACAGAAGTTTAATCAACAGACAGTGAACCCTTACACTAAGTGAAATAAGTCAGACAGAGACAGACAAATACTTAGGATATCACTTATATGTGGAATCCAGGAAATACAACTAACTAGTGAATAAAACAACAACAAAAGCTAACTCAAAGGTATAGAGAACAAGTTAGTGGTTACGAGTAGGGAGAGGGAGGAGAAGCAATATAGATGTCAGGGAGTAAGAAGTACAAGCTATTGGGTGCAAGATATGCTACAGGGAGGTATTATACAATATGGGGAGTATAGGCAATATTTTGCAATAACTGTAAATATTTTTTAACCTTTGAAAATTGCGTTAAAAATAAAACGTAATAAAAGACAAAAAAAGTGCATTTAGCTCTAAATTTCCCTCATATTTGGAGAAAGAAATGGCAACCCACTCCAGTACTCTTGCCTGGGAAATACTATGGAAGAGGAGCCTGGTGGGCTACAGTCCACGGGGTTGCAAAGAGTTGGATATGACTTAGTGACTAAACAGCAAACATTATATCTTTAACAGGTCAAAGCTTTTCTAGGAATTTTTTCTAAAGAAAAACAGTTCAGTGAGAGCCCAGGGACCACTGCAGTGCTACCAAGTGTGGTGGCTGCGAGGCAGTCAGGGGAATGGCCATGTTCAAAGTGGCCCCCTACCCTCCCAGTACCAGTAGGGCTACCTCCCTAATCTTTATGAGCCTCCAGACCTTTCTAACGGAGAGGGCAATGGCGCCCCACTCCAGTACTCTTGCCCGGAAAATCCCATGGACGGAGAAGCCTTGTGGGCTGCAGTCCGTGGGGTCGCTAAGAGTCGGACATGACTGAGCGACTTCACTTTCACTTTTCACTTTCATGCATTGGAGAAGGAAATGGCAACCCACTCCAGTGTTCTTGCCTGGAGAATCCCAGGGACAGCGGAGCCTGGTGGGCTGCCGTCTATGGGGTCGCACAGAGTCGGACATGACTGAAGCGACTTAGCAGCAGCAGACCTTTCTAAAGGTTGCTGTGATTCACTTCTGTGAGGGCAGCAAAGCTCTATCAAGCTGATATGGCATGTGAATATCAGTAAAAGTAACAAGAGAATCAAATGCTATTGTACTGACACACGTTACTGAACAAGAAGATGAGTTGATAAATAAGCTCAAATAATGAGAGAAAGAAAGAAAAAAAGAAAGATTATAATCACCTAGCCTACTTTCCTTTATGATTTTGTTTTGCTTCTCAAAACACTGTTAAAGTTAATTTGCTAAATCTTGTTAAGTATTAGATGAATACTGGATAAGCCTTAATAAGAAATTTGAGGCATTGTTAAATCCCTCTGTTAGCATGAAACCATTGTAAGTTTTATAACACTCTGGGGTGACTTTTTTGCATCTTAAAAATTGAGACAACTATGAAAACTATATCTAGGTGAGGAAACATCATTTCTCTCTGGCAGCATGGCAGTAGGTTTGTTCTGAGAAATCTGTACTCAGTCCATGCTAGGAGCATTGGATGACATATTACCACAGAAGAAGAAGAATCCACTGCATGATTTTAAGAAGCTTAGAACCCAGTAGATAAACAGGGAAGGCACAAAGTCACAGTAAATCTAGTATATGCAACTTTGATTTTCAAGGAATGGTACAATATGGGATCAATGATTTTATAACGTGCTAAATGCATTGGCCAGAATTCATTATATGTGAGTTGAAAGCTCTAGAAAGTGGGATATTGTCAGTGAGCTCAATAAACATTGTCAATACCATATGAGAGGAACATTGTAAAGCCAAAAGGGATCACTTTCACACCTTTCAATTTTACAGAAGTTAGTTAGAGTCAAGAGTTTCACAAAGAGGCCAGTGTATTGTGACATAATGAACCTGGGCTTTGGGGTCTTCTGATTCCCACACTTTTAACAGCTTTGTCATCTTGGGAAGGCTGCTTGATATCCCTAAAACCCAGTTTCCTCTTCAGTGAAATAAAAAGTCCTACTCCATAGATATTGTTGACAAGATTAAATGAGGTGGTGCGTGCATGCTCAGTTGCTTCAGTTGTGTCCAACTCTTTATCATCCTATAGACTGCAGTCCACCAGGCTCTTCTGTCCATGGGATTCTCCAGGCAAGATACTACAGTGGGTTGCCATGCCCTCCTCCAGGGGATCTTTCTGACCCAAGGATTGAACCTGCATCTCCTGCTTTGCAGGTGGGTTCTTTATTGCTTAGCCACTGAGGAAGTCCCTAAATGAGGTGGTGGACATCCTTAAGTCGGTACTTGGCACATGATAGAAACACAGAAAACACTGGTTTCTTTCTCTTAATGAAATTTAATATTTATCAGTGGCATTTCAGCTGCTGTGCTGAGCATTGTACATGCCTCATTTCATTTAATCTTTACAACAGCTCCTTGAGCTTGGTACTATTATGATCCTCAGCTTACAGATGAGGAAACTGAGACCTAAAAAGGTAGAAAAAGTTGCTCAAGAACACATACTTACTGAGCAGGAGGACTAAGCTTCCAACTCTATATTCTACCTTACCTCAACCACTTTGCTAATCATGGGGGACTCAGTCCATTAAGTCACCGAACAAATATTACTAAGTACTTTGTTTCAAGCACTTTATGAGTGGCTGAAGATGCAGTGATGAATAAAATAGACATGGCCCTTGCCCTGATGAAGCTCACAACCTAGCCTAGGGTTTCTCTACTTCACCACTGTTGACATTTGGCGCTGGACAATTCTTTGCTCTGGAGACTGTCCTGTGCACTAATGAATGTTGAGTAGCATCCCTGGCCTCCACCTATTAGGTGGCAGGTTGTGACAGTCAAAAGAGCTTCCACACATTCCTATAGCTCTTTGGGGGGAGGAAATTCCAAATAGGAACCACGGCTCCTGGAAGTAAATATTAAGAGTCTTGTACTTAAGGAACTAGGAAACTCCTACTGAGCCAGAGGCTCTTCTAGGACACAATTTCTCTTTATAAAAACAAACAACTCCCCCCTGCCCACAGTCAGAGAGCAGGTGGAGAAAAGGGAATCCTCCTACACCGGTGTTGGGAATGTAAATGGGAGCAGCTACTATGGAGAACAGTACGGCAGTGCCTTAAAAAAAACCTAAGAATACAGCTAACATATGATCTAGTAATCCAACTCCTTGGCATACACTTGGAGAAAACCATAATTTGAAAAAATGCATCCCAATGTACACTGCAGCACTATTTACAATGGCCAAGACATGGAAGCAGCCCAAGTGCTCACCAGCAGATGAATCAATAAAGAAGATGTGGTATAAGTACACAATGGAATATTACTCAGCCATAAAAAAACAATGAAATAATAACGTTTGTAGCCATATGGATGGACCTGGAGATGATCAAACCAAGTGAAATAAGCCAGACAGAGAAAGACAACTGTCATACGATATCACTTATATGTAGAATCTAAAAAAACATACAAACAAACTTATTTACAAAACAGAAATAGACCCACACATGTAGAAAACAGACGGTGATCAAAGGGGAAAGGGAGGGAGTGATAAATTACGAGTTTGGAATTAACATATATGCACTGCTATATATAAAATAAACAAACAATTAGGACCTACTACATAGAACAGGGAAGTATCCTCAATATTTTGTAATGACCTACAAGGGAAAAGAACTGGAAAACAAATAGGTATGTAGGACTTCCCTGGTAATCTAGTGGTTAAGAATCCACCTACCAAAAGGCTGTTCTATACATCTGTGTCTCTTTTGCTGTCTCACATACAGGGTTATCGTTACCATCTTTCTAAATTCCATATATATGCATTAGTATACTATATTGGTGTTTTTCTTTCTGGCTTACTTCACTCTGTATAATCGGCTCCAGTTTCATCCACCTCATTAGAACTGATTTAGATGTATTCTTTTCAATGGCTGAGTAATACTCCATTGTGTATATGTACCACAGCTTTCTTACCCATTCATCTGCTGATGGACATCTAGGTTGCTTCCATGTCCTGGCTATTATAAACAGTGCTGCGATGAACATTCGGGTACATGTGTCTCTTTCAATTCTGGTTTCCTCAGTGTGTATGCCCAGCAGTGGGATTGCTGGGTCATAAGGCAGTTCTATTTCCAGGTTTTTAAGGAATCTCCACACTGTTCTCCATAGTGGCTGTACTAGTTTCATTCCCACCAATAATGTAAGAGGGCTCCCTTTTCTCCACACCCTCTCCAGCATTGAAACATGTATAATATCATATATGAAATGAATCGCCAGTCCAGGTTCGATGCATGATACTGGATGCTTGGGGCTGGTGCACTGAGACGACCCAGAGGGATGGTACGGGGAGGGAGGAGGGAGGGGGGTTCAGGATGGGGAACACCTGTGTACCTGTGGCGGATTCATGTTGATGTATGGCAAAACCAATACAATATTGTAAAATAATTAGCCTCCAATTAAAATAAATAAATTTATATTAAAAAAAAAAGAATCCACCTGCCAATGCAGGGGACACAGCTTCAATTGCTGGTCTGGGAAGATTCCACGTGCCACAAAGCAGCTAAGCCTGGGCGCCATAACTACTGGGCCTGTGTACCTGGAGCCGGTGCCCCACGGCAAGAGAAGCCACCACAATGAGAAACCTGTGCACTGCAACTAGAAAGGAGACACCACTCTCCAAAACCAGAGAAAAGCCTACACACAACCATGAAGACCCAGTACAGCCAAAAATAAATAAATGGAAATTTAAAAAATAATAGTTATATATAAATGAATCACTGAGCTGTATACCTGAAACTAACACAATGTAAATCAACCCTACTTCAATAAAAAAGAAAAAAAAAAAAAAAGGCAGCCATCTGCCATAATGTAGAGTCTGCCATGTAGCCACCTCACAAAACAGTTTCACATTCCTCTACTGAAGGTTTTCTCGGTGGAACTATTTCTAATTTGGAAAAAGAAGTCAATATGATTTGCTCTATAGGGAGTTCCCTGGTTGTCCAATGGTTAGGATTCTGCACTTTCATTATCAGGGGCCTGGGTTCAATCCTTGTTTGAGGAACTAAAACTCACAAGCCACAAGGTGCAACCAAAGGAAAAAAAAAAAAAAGGTTTGCTCTATAGAAATATGTTTCATAGTCAGCTTACCTGAAACAGTATACCATAAATAAATCATCACATTTCCCCACAAAAATGGGAAGGCATTTTCAATGTATTTCAAAATACAATATTGTAAAGTAATTAGCCTCCAATTAAAATAAATAAATTAAACAAAAACAAAACAAACAAAAAACAAAAATGGGAAGGCATATACAGACACACGACTCATACTAGAGTTGGAGCTAACTGTAGTTTTATAATTGGGCAGATAAGGAAAGAATTGAATTGTGGGGGCAGCTAGAATCAAGGGTTGCCAGGTTTAACACTTTCAAGTTTATCACAGAACTTTCAGGTTACTGGTGGGATTAGCCCTGGTAGGTGAACTTCTGCAATTCAAAAATGACACAGTGAAAACTTAGTTCTCTACACTGAGACTCAGGGACCCAGTTTTCCATTGTGTGTGGAGGGTGACAGATGTTTTTATAGACTGGGACTAGAATATTCCATTCATAAGAACTCAAGTACATAACTAATGCAAGATACCAATACAAGAGAGGCTAAGATATGGAGTCCCACTATGTGTCCAGGACAGAAAGGAGAACTGTTTGATGAATATCTACCCAGACTTTCTCAATATAGTCAAAATCATGTTCATAGTTCAAGAGTATATGTGATCTCATTTTCAGATTTATAAAATCAGAATATTATATACTTTATAAAGATTCTGTGAGGATTAATAAAAGATGTATAAGCTACATTCTTCCCAAAGACTTTGTGCTATGTATGCATCTGATATCTGGAGAATAATACACTATGCTAATTTATAGTCCCATTATGAATAGACACATTCTTAATCCCTGGCAGACATCCTGATGTGGTCAATCTGTTATCATTCATTAAAGAAAAGAGAATGTGCTATGTAGTACAAGTTCAAGTCCCTGAGCAGTGCTGTAATATTTTCTTTTGCACTCAATGTGTGAATTATTTTTTAAAAAAGCTAGCTACAATGTCATCATTTTTGATTATATCAAAAATGAAGGCAGAGACAGGACTGCTTCCAATCTGTGAAGTTATTTAGCATTTAATATTCCCTTTGGGAAATCAGTATGGTTTGGAGAGATTATTTATAACCACTAGTCAAGTGTGGTTTAAATAAATGCAGTGTGTTGCTAGCACTCTGTGAATGAATCTTGCAATGTCAAGAGCTTACTATTGAATAAAGAGATGTAATCATAAATAAGCTAATGGGAAAATGGTTACTAGAAATTATCTGGTCATTTTACTGATACAGATGAATATCTTAGGTTCACTTTTTCCTCGGATTTAGTCAAATCATAAAAATGTCTGGGCATTGTACACCAAGCTATTAACATTTATTCATTATTTAAAATGTTTATGGAACTAATTTTATTTGGGGGGAGTGAAATGTAGGCTGGTGGTTCACACATGAACAAATAATTCATGTCTTTTTTTTTTTTAATCCCACAAGGTAAAAAGAATTAATCAAATGACAACAAAATAATTCTTACTTTTTAAGTAGTCAGGGTGCATTCTGCATGACTGAGGATACAAATCAGTTCCTTCCAGGCTTCATGGAAGTTTGGAGCGGAGGGGGATGGTTAGCAGGGCAGAGAGAAGAAGGGCGATCAAGAGAGAAGTCTTAGGTCTCTGAGCTAAAGCACATGCTGCTCAATTTCTCCTCATGCATGCTGTCATTTCAGTTTTGTCTGACTCTGTGCAACCCTGTGGAGTTTGGCTGCCAGGCTCCTGTGTCCATGGGATTCTCCAGGCAAGAATACTGGAGTGGTTTGCCATTTCCTCCTCCAGGGGATCTTCCTGACCCAGGGATCGAACCCGACTCTCTTACATCTTCTGCATTGGCAAACCAGTTATTTAGCACTAGCAGCACCTGAGAATCCCTTAGGCTGCTTAATTCCTATCAGAAAACAGAAATTCCTGGCAGAAACAAGAAGAAAGTACAACTAAAGAGATCAACGTATCCTAAGCAAACCTGGGGGTATTTTGGAGTGAGAACCCACAAGTCTCACTGTGAACAGAGAATCAACACTGGCTTTTCCTTTCCTCATTTACCTGTTCACCAGACAACAGGTACGCCCTGCTTTAAGCACGGAGAACATGGAACCAGTGGGAAAATTCACTTGGCATTATTCAATTTACAAAGGAAAACTAAGATCATGGCATCAAGTGCCATCACTTCATGGCAAATATGGAAACAGTGACAGATTTTATTTTCTTGAGCTCCAAAATCACTGCAGACAGGAAAACTGCAGCCATGAAATTAAAAGATGCTTGTTCCTTGGAAGAAAAACTATGACAAACCTAGACAGCATATCAAAAAGCAGAGACATTACTTTATTGACAAAGGTCCGTATAGTTAAAGCTATTTTTTTTCCCACTAGTCATGTATGGATGTGAGAGTTGGACTATAAAGAAAGCTGAGTGCCAGAGAATTGATGCTTTTGAACTGTGGTGTTGGAGAAGACTCTTGAGAGTCCCTTGGACTGCAAGGCAATCCAACCAGTCCATCCTGAAGGAAATCAGTCCTGAATATTCATTGGAAGGACTGATGCTGAAGTTGAAGCTCCAATGCTTTGACCACCAGATTCAAAGAACTGTCTCCTTGGAAAAGACCCTAATGCTGGGAAAGATTGAGGGCAGGAGGGGAAGAGGGCGACAGAGAATGAGATGGTTGGATGGCATTACTGATGCAATGGACATGAGTTTGAGCAAGCTCAGGAAGATAGTGAAGGACAGGGAAGCCTGGCGTGCTGCAGTCCATGGAGTCACAAAGAGTCAGACATGGCTGAGTGACTAAACAACAGCAACACCCTTTACCCCAACAGTCACTGTAAAATGTATTTAACTAGTGACTTCCCCCTGGGGCCCATGGAAGACATTTTGGTTAACAAAAATGATTTTCAGATATTTACAGTGAACAATATGACATGGTCACTATCTGACCATTCTGACTGGCAAAACGGCAGTTTCTTAAGGTCTAACAATGTCAAGATTTCAGTTTCTGGGAGCAAATCTTTTATGAAAAGTAAGCTGTGTCCCACCAAGAAAAACTACAAACAAATTGGATGGGGAAAGATTTAATGGAATAAAATAATTCAGAGGGTATTGTTTTGAGGTAATTAAAAATGTCCAATTTCTGACCTCCAACACTCTTTAATGTGAGTGCTCAAAAAGTTTTTTTACCTAAAAACTGACATTGTCAAAAAATAAAATCAACCTTGTCCAGCAACTGAGAGATTGCATCAAGTTGCGAGAGCAATAACCAAAAAGATAGATAAGTCATTGGTGTCATAGAAGAAAAGCTGTTGGCTGATGGTGTCTTTCCTTTTCCACTGCTAGAAGTACTGTGTGTGCAATGCACGACATGGCTGATGTCACAGATCTGAGTCTTTTAATGTCTGGGAGAGATGGAACAGCAGGCTGCAGGCAGGTGAGGCGAATTCTGCCCTTTCTGGCTCATTTGTCTAAGAAAGAATTTGGTGAGTTGACAAGTTTCTGAAAGTAGAGGAAAATGATTTGAGTAAAGGCGGCCAGAGGCAGTTAGCAAATTCTGACCACCATCATAGTTGTCACCCACCGAAATTTAAACTCGAGTCCAAATTTATACAAGTGGATTCACTTACATGGTACAGAATTCACGTGCTATTTATTAACTATCACTGGGGCCTTTCTTCTGAACTCTGTATATTTTTGGATGGCAGGCCATTTTTGGAAGCTGTAATCCTTTTGTGACAGGTTATAAGAGCCAGGTAAAACTTTCTGATTTTGTTCTGACTTAGGAGACTCATCTTTAACTGCAGTGATGATTGTGATTCCAAAGGCAAACCTCAGGAAAGGAAGTGAAAAAGTCAGCAAGTCTGGAGAAGGTTGGAGGAGCAAGTGTGTGTGGGTTGTGAGCAGAGAGGTAGAGGGCAGATTCTTCCCTTTTTCTTTTTTTGAAAGTGATTTTTCACTTCTAAATGAGACAGCTCAATTTAACTACCTCAAATTTATGGGTCTAACGATGGGGAAAGATTATGTGTCTGGAGTCCTCTGGGGAAGGAAGCTACCTGGCGGTCCAACATTCATGGTCAATTGTTATTACAGGTGTGGGGATGCATTGCTGGCAAAGGGAGAATTCCTAAGGCAGGAAATTTAGGTGGGATGCCTTAATGGGTGGTCAAGAGACAGCCAAAGCTGTATGCCAATAAAAGGTAGAGGTTGCTACTGCAGCTAGGATTTTCTGGTCTGCACTTTAGAATTTGGGGGCAATCCATAATCGCTCTATAGAAATGCACAACCAGGGACCTCCCAACTAAGAGCCTGCACGCTGAAAGCAAAAGATCTTACTTGCCCCAACTAAGACCTGGCACAGCCAAATAAATTAAAAAAAAAAATGCACAGCTAATTTTCTGTGTTCACTGTCTTAATTTTGCCCAGAAGTTACACTAAAATAAGAAGCAGCCAAGTTTTCTCTTTTTAGAGTGATAAGATTATCTTTTATAGTTTTAACTAATAAGTGACATAAATTATTAAATACACTATTGGGCAACAATCAACACCTGTGTATAGTGCAATGACCTAACAAACGCTGAGAAACTCTTGAGAAAAGGCTGGCACTATATTAACCAGTCAACCACTGAATGATCAGTATAAATGGATGATGTGGACACACGCCGAATTATCCTTAGAATCTTTCTTTTTTTCTTTTAAAATTTTAAAATATAAATACTTTTAGGTGGGATTATTCTATATATGGGTGTGTGGATCTGTGCATGTTCAGTTGTGTCTGACTCATTGCAACCCCATGGACTATGGCCCACCAGGCTCCTCTGTCCATGGGATTTTCCAGGCAAGAATACTGGAGTGGGTTGCCATTTCCTTCTCCATATTCTATATATACTGCTCTGTAATCTGCCCTTTAAATACTATGTTATCATTTATAAGTGCTAGGTAATATTCCACAAATGGATATGTATATACCATATATTATTTCAACCAATTCACCAAGTGTTGGTCCTTTAGACTATATAATCTTTCAACTCTAATATGGATTATTGTTATCAACATCAAATTTTATATTCATGTTAGCAAATTATCTTTCCTTAGGATAAATTCCTACAATTAGGATTGACTGGTAATAAGATATTTTTTGGTGGATATTTTAATACAGATGATGAAGCACTTTCCTTAAAAGTTTATTTATCTGCAATCTCACCAACCATATGAGAGTTATTAGTCTTTTTTAAGAGTTTCCATCCAGGTCATTCCCTCCTTTGGAGAAGAACAGGGCCTATTTCCTAATTGCCTTCTCTCTTTCCTTCTGTTCCTCCCTCTGACAAACACTGATCCATCACCTATTACTTTCAGGCACTGGACATCAAATCTCCAATCACATTAGATAACATGTGTGAACAGGTGATGGTTTCCTAGGATCTCTCCTTTTGGAGCCCTCTTATGGAATCTACATAAATATCATGGACAATTCCACCACGTCAATTTCCAATCTCCCTTTCTCGGATACTTTTCACATCTGGAAGTAGCGCAAATTCTTGTGTCAAGCCACGTGCCTTGATTTTACTCTGGAAATACTGTCACCGTAACTGTGGCAGACAGAAACCAGTCATGTCTCATCTCTGCACTCACTGTGCCACACTTTAAGTAGCTCCTCCTCTTCTGCTCAGGGACAATTCTGTGGTGTCTCTTTCCCATATCCCCAATCCCCATACCTGGTCCAAGGCAGTAGAGAGACAAGAGTATGTGGTTTATGCTTTGGCATCTTTCAATGCCCTTCTCCCCTTATGCCAGACTCTCTGTTATATTAAGGAGCTATTTTCCATGATGCTCCAAGAAGCCAGGATGAACAAGGGTCTTTTTGTTAAGAAATGTGACAGTCAATTAATGAGAGTTTTCTACATTGCTGTAAGTAAAAAGTCCCTCTTTGCAACCCCATGGGCTGTAGTTCACTGGGCTCCTCTGTCCATGGGATTCTCCAGGCAAGAATACTGGAGTAGGTTATTTCCTACTCAAGGGAATCTTTCTGACCCAGGGATTGAACCCACATCTCTTGTGTCTCCTGCACTGCAGGTGTATTCTTTACCACTGAGCCATTGGGGAAGCTCCAAAAAGCCCCTAATTAACTTTTAAATTAGTGAGAGGGACCTCAGAGCTCCCTCTATGCCCAGAATCTTCTGACAAGTTTTCGATATTCATGGACCTCTTCAACCCCCTGTGATGTTTGAGCTTTTACAATGACTTCTAAAGGCCATCAAACCACTCCAATAATCATAAACAAATAAAACACATCGAGCTGTATATGACGTGACACATGGTGAAAACACTCCCACCCATACTGAGCCCATATACAATATTAGGAGTTTAGGAGTTCTGACCATGCCTCTTTCAAGTGGTCTAAAGTAAAATTATACTGTTTTTTAAACTATGGTTTTCTTCTCTTTTCATCTGTTTCCCTTCTTGGAGAGACAAAGAAAGAACAAATGTTAGGATCATTGAACTGATGAGGCAAACAGTCCAGATGCAAAAGGCAGTGTGCAAAGGTTTGCACCGGCCAAATGTTGAAAGAGAAGTTCAAGCGAGTTAGGATAGCATGTTCTTAGAAGAGGGCTTCCCAGATGGAGGTAGTGGTAAAGAACCCCCCTGCCAATGCAGGAGAACTAAGAGACGCCAGTTCAATCCCTGGGTCGGGAAGATCCCCTGGAGGAGGAAATGGTAACCCACTCCAGCATTCTTGCCCGGAAAATCCCATGGACAGAGGAGCCTGGCGGGCTACAGTCCACGGGGTCACAAAGAGTCAGACACAACTAAAGTGACTTAGCACAAGTTCTTAGAAGAGTACCTGCTAATTTTTTGTTCTACGAATGATTTAATTTAGTGGTTCTCCACAAGGGCGGTTTTACTGTGAAGGGAACAGTTGCAAATGTTTGGAACATTCTGGGGAGTCACAGCTGGGATGGAGGTCTATTGGCATGCAAAGGGTAGACATCAGGGATGTTGCTAAACAATCCTGCAAAATTGAGGGAAACCTCTTACACCAGAGAATTATCAGCCCTAATGTTAATAGTGTGAAGGTTGAGAAATTCTGATTTAATGGACTTCACATTCAATGTGTTTGACTCAAGGATCTGAATAATTATTTCAAGCATCATCAGCTGTCACAACATACAATTTTAACAAAATTCAACTCTAGCCAAGATTATAGGTAGAAACCTGCATTCTCCTATCAGAAACTTCTACGGAGGGGTAGTTACTGCCTCAGTAATGTTTGAGTTCTTCTGAAAGACTGCTCATGAAAGAAAACTATGAAGAGGAACAATGAGAAATGTGTCTTCTCTTTAAGAAGCGAATGAACACATTTTTAGTTTCTAGAAAAAAAAATCATGTAAGATTTGGCTGCTCTCCTTTGTAAACTCATTCTAATTGTAAGGTGAAGGTTAAGGAGGATTCCTATGGAACATAATTCCTTCAGATCACCTGAAATCTTCTGTAAGGCCTGAAAGAACAAGAGACTAGGATGAGACTATAGCTCAGTGGTTCTTAAAGTGTGCTCCCCAGGAACAGCAACAATACCTGGGAACTTGTTACAGATGCAAAATTCTGAGGCCCTAGCCAGACCTACAGAATCTGAAACTGATAGTGTCTTTCTGTGAATGACCACATCTTCCAAGAGATGCTGATAACATGACCAAGTTAAAAATAACTGAAGTGGGGAAAAAATGGTGGCAAGACAGAGAAAACAAAGAGAAACAGAATTCTTAAGGACGATCTCAATTTGTGCTACTCAAGAACAAATCAAGATATTCTCTTAACCTCAACAACGTAATTTAAAAATACAAAATCTGAATTGGAATTTTCACTTAGAATCTCGTTTCCAAGGCAGCCTGTGATCTCATGGGTATGTAGACTTAAAGCTCACGAGCTGAGATAGGGCAAAGATCTTTAGAGGTAAAGTCTTGCCATTTAGTAAGTTTCAGGCCAGAGGGCAATGGGGGACCCACTTTTGATGATGTTCCTGGACATATTCAGTCTTTTTATGATTAAAGAGGGGAAGAGCTAATACTTCCTATCACATCTGCACTCATCTCAATTTCAAGTTTTGAAAAAACTCATCATTCATGTTGGTATTTTTTGTGCCCTGTGACAATGGGATTCAGAATGTAAACAGGGGGGTAATGTCCAGTTTCCAGTTACTATTCTAGCATGCCCTGGTTTAATCCTTTCTTCCCAGGTGCACCACTGTACTTAGAAACCTAGAACTTGATGCTCTGACAAAAGTTGCTTCTTACAGACTCCACAGCAAGATGCTTTCAGCTCACATTTTCAAAAGATTACCTTTAGAAGAAAACAAAAATACAATGAAAGGATGAATGGAAAGCCTTCTTTCGTGCCAGTCTTTGGGCACCCAAACAATCAGCAACACTCATTATCATGCCAGCAGCCCAGCCTAGTGAAGAATCATGCCTTTCTGGATACAGTTCAAAGTGGAGCCCAGGTAAAAATTGAGAAGGAGCAGGCATGGAAGACCCTCAATTTCAAGGGAGCCCTAAGTGAGTGGGGTGCCTGTGAAACCTGAAATCTATACAGATCATGGGGCCTTCATGCCCAAATGAAGAATTCCTCTCTAAAAGAAGTAGCACTGATTCATCTTTGACAGTTGCTGATCTTGTGGAAAACTGGCACCAGTCTCTTTATAATTCATGAGCAATCTATCTTTGCTAATCAAATCAAGAACAGTTAGCATGGTCTGTGTTTCAATTGCCTTAGTGGCATTGCTGACTGAACTGTAGCTCATGCTTCTAGACAGCCATGGATAAAAGTCAGGCACAGGTAACACATCCAATAACCTCATATATGATACTCCAAACATTATGAAAAGAGAATGAAAATGAAGCCATGTCTGGTAGGGCTTGAAAAGATTTTACATCTAAGGAGCCAGCCAAGTTGTGAAAATAACGGAGCAACGTCAGATTTAACGGAAAAAAAGCTACTAAATGGATCAGTGATAATATGTAGAATGCCAAGGTTTCATGAAGTAAAATTCTATCATGAAAATATGACAATTTCCAAACGTGTTTCTTGTTCTAATTTTACCTAATCAAAATATAATATTCTCTTTTGTATACTGTACATACTGCAATTTTTAAAGAAATAATTTAAGTGGCATGCATTAGAAAGTCAGTTTTTTACTCAAAAATGAAGTTAGATGTTGAGGTTTTCTTATGTTAAATAGGATTTTCCCTCCCTCCCTCCCTCTCTCTCTACATATATATCTCCCCACACACATAAACCC
>SJXQ01005171.1:0-20944 GCA_006408695.1 Aepyceros melampus | reverse complement strand
GGCATGTTTAATTGTGATGTTTAACGGACATCCTTGCAGTTTAAGATGACACTTTTAAAATAAAATTCTCTCCTAATGAAAAAAAAAAAAAAAAGACACTAATCAGGGTTGGCAGAGGGATTTCGCTGGTCCAGTGGTTAAGACTTCTTCCAGTGCAAGGGGTACAGTTTCCAGTCCTGGGGAGCTGAGAACTCACATGCCTTGAAGCCAAAAACCCAAAGCACAAAACAGAAGCAATATTGTAACAAATTCAATAATACTTTAAAAAAATAAAAAGGTCCACATCAAAAAAAAAATCTTTAAAAAAGAAAAAAAAGAGTTGGAAAAAAGGCCCAGACAGAGCAACCTCTTTGTTCAACTGTCATTAAACAGATTCCTTTTAACTGTTCTCCATTGATGGGTATAGCTTGTAGATAACCCCATGAGTAACCTCCCACACACTGAAGAGAAAGAAGTGGCCCTCTGTCTCCTGACCAAGGGTTCTGTAGAGAGACAGACACAGACACACACACACACAGACACACACAAACACACACACAGACACACACACAGACACACACCCCCTCCCCCCCGGAGCAGCCGCTGACCCCATTTGCCCACAGATGAAGCCCTACACAAAATTAGTGTATGTGGTCGTTGCTCAGGGTCATCCACAGGGATGCAATTAAGCAGCACAGTGTTCAATTTCAATCATCAACAGTGTAATTCAATTACGGTATTATTTGTAGGCTGAATCACAGGGACTAATCAAGAGGAAGACCAGATCAAAGGTTAACATCTTACTGGAACTTATAATACTGGTCTTTTGCATTAGAAACAACTCATTTGGACAAAGGTTCTGGGTTTTCTAAGTCACCTTGTCCTAACTTTCTGGTATGAAATTCTCGGGTCCTCTTTAAATACAATCACACTCAGGATATACCCATTCAGATTTCAAGAATTCAGCTTTACAAGGAGTTTCACTTCATGTTTCTGCTTATTTCCTACTTCTGCTTAGAAGGCATTTATCTCATGTCTCCAGAGAGATGAGCGCCTGCCGATGATGAGGGTCACCATGCTTGCCTCTGCAGGGGCGTATTTGGCACCTGTGTGTCAGGATGTCCTCTGAGTTTTCCTGGCCTGGTTGCTTCTGTAAGTGATCATCTCTTGCACCATCTGTACTATTTACATTGATCAGAAGAAGAGGGCACTTTTTTTTTGCATTAAAGGCTTAATTATATACACATTGATATCACATGCCCTAAGTATACTCTTCTGGAAACTCTTTTGGAAAGTGAAGAGTAGCCTGTCATACTGTAGAGTAATTAATAAAATTAATAAGGGAAAGTTCTGGTTATACAGTGTTATAATCACTAATAATCATTACTGAAGGAAATTGTGTCCATTTGAGTGGGAATCCATTTGTTTCTACATAAATGCTTGTTATTTAGGGCATGTAGGAAGCCCGTAAAAACTTCTTCACTAAAATAAGCATAACTGTGTTTTCATAAAGTGAGAGCATGCAGTGGTTTGAGTCCTTTACCAGCTGGAAGTAGTACTTGACACCCTTCAACTTCAAATTAGTGAGAGAATAGAAATAAAGAAAGGACAATATAAATGTTCACACAAAGACATAACCTCTACACAATCTGATTCATGATGTTGGTGCCACAGTCAACTTCCTTCTAGCTGCTCTATGCTCAAGCAAACGAGTTCTTACTTGGAAGCTGAATGTAGAAGGGAAGAGAGCAAAGCCACTGTGACCAACGGACTGGGGACAAGGACAGGACTGGACCCTCCTCCCAGTGAACTCCCTAGCCAGCCCTGCAGAACCCCAGGGGCTGTGCTGCACATCACCATGAGATGAACCCAGGAGTGAAACGAGCCAGGAAGACATTTGGATCTCAGATAGCCTGGACTCAAACCTTAGTTCTGTCATTTACCAGCACTATAGCTCGGGTAGCAAAAATAATGTCAATAGTAATATCAACAAAACCAAGGTAATTTGGACCCGGTGAGCACTTACTAGGTAACAGGCACTATTCTAAATGCCTTATTTACCTTATTTAATCCTCCCCATAACATGAGATGGCACTGTTGTTACCACTGCCTATACACTATGAAGAAACTGAGGCTCAAGGGGATCAAGCAAATTGCCCAAAGACTCCATAGCCAGTAATAAGTGGCTGAGCTGGGCTTCGAACTCCAACAGTCTAACTGCAGTTTACATTAATAACCACAAAAATCCCTAAGCTCTTTTGGCCCAGTCAGCTTGAAAATGAGGGTGGCTTTAATAATCTTGAGGAAAAGTATCCCACACAAAAGGATTCAATAATTATTATTCTTTTCATCGCAAATGGCATAGAACATATGCCCTCCAGACACTCGCTAATAACCTCACTGTTGAATTATCTGCAAAATAGCTCCTGTCAAATGTCTGGGTGAGCCAATTACTGCTTAAGAGATGGCTCACAGGACATGCTAACCACAGAGTCTTAAAAAAAAATTAGTGATTTATTATTCCACAAGAACGAGCCAAAGACACAAGACAGAAAATAATCAATGAAGTTCAGCATGCAGACAGGCAGGGGATAGGTACAGAAACCAGTAACTGCCAGCTAATAAATGAAAAGGGGAGCTTATTCACAGAAGTAAATCAAATACACATGGGACCCAAACATCTATTAAACAAGTATTCTGTGTTGCACTGGAGATGCAGCAGCAAAGCCTCTGCTGTCACAGAGCTTACATCCTGGTGCAGGAGGCAGATAATAAACAGATGAATATGAACCTAATGGGTCAGATGGTAGTAAGTGCTATAAAGAAATAAAAACAGGATGCGAGGATGGGGGAGGGGATGTAGGGATGCTACATGAGTGTGTGTCAGGGAAGCCCTCTGCACGGTGACATTTCAGCAGAGATCTGACCTCAGTGTACTCGGAGAACATTCCAGCAGAGGGACAGCAAGCACATACGCCCTGGGACAGCCTACGCTAAAGCAAGACACGCCAGATGGAAGGAATAGGAGGTGCAGCCACACAGGCAGCCAAAGGCCAAATCGCATACAGCACTGCTGCTTATAACGGGACTTTAGATGTTTATCCTGAAATGCGAAGCCACTGAAGAGTTGTGGGGAGAGTGGTGTGATCTGATTCCTCCGCTGCTCTGTGGAAGATAGTCTACAAGGGGGCAAGAGCAGAGCAGAGCCCACTCAGAGACTCTGCATTAATCTTGTAGACCCCAGGCGAGCCTAAAAGGCATGCACAAACCTTAAGCTAGACAACGAAAACCACAGCACACAAATGGGTGAAATAAGGACCTGAATAAATGAGAACTCAATTTATCAAGAGCTGACACTTTATAGTGCTTAGTATATGGCAGGCTCTGTGTTAAGCCCTTACATGTATAAGCACAGCAACCTTCTTAGGTGGGTTATATTATTATACCCGTTTTAAATATGAAGAAGCTAAAGCACGTATCATGCAGGTAACTTGATGCAGAGCTAGGATTTGAAACACGCAGTCTGGCTACAAGTGTTCCTCCAGCCAAAGAACTTGGAATGTTTTAGACCACCTCTCAGCAAAACTCTTCTATCTGTTCCAGAGACGGCCAGGGAGCCCTTCCAGAAGGAGTCTGCCAGGGTGGAGGCCTAAGGAAACAGGAGAAGCGGGGAGCAGGCAATGCTGGAAGGGAGCAGGATGGGAGTCCCTGGTTCTGTTCCAGGAACCACATCCCCCGCAGGTCCCCAACCAAGCCAAGGCCCCAAGTGTTCAGACCCATAGTCCCCGCTCACAGACAGAGGGGACTGTGCCAGACGCTTTGTCATTTCAGGGGTGTCTGCGTGGGGAACTTCAGAGGCAGCAGGAGGAAGTGACGCCATACAGGCTGCCCCCTTTAGGAGGTATCCCACTCACCTGTCCCAGCTGTCTAAGAGCTCGGCCTGCTCCAGGGGCTCTCAGTCTCCTTCCTCCCCCTGGGCTGGGGGCTTGGCAGTGCTGGCCACCGGAGCTAGTCTCAGAGCCTGACTCTGTGACTCTGATCTCAACGCACAGGAGGCCCTGGAAACTTCCAGGGGAGACTCTCTGAAAAGACTGCCAGGAGACCCATACGTTGATCATCTCCTCTCAATAGGGCTTCTGGGACCCTAACCTGGAGCAAGACATCCCAATCTCCAGATTCTCTGAAAACCTGGATGTTGGTCGACCTCCTGAGGACCCTTTCTGTTCACTGAGAAATGAAGAGCCTGACAGATGACAGCTGGAACATGTCACCTGTGCACCATCAAGACACGGAACACCCACCTCTTCTGCCCCAGGCGCAAACATCCAGAACCCTCAGTGCCTTGGGTGTCTCTCTGCAGGGTGGAAGGACAGACACCGGGCAAAGTCAGGTGCCCTGTGCACGCCCTGGGTTCTAGTCACACTCAACCCAAACATGCCTCCTGCAGCCATAGCTCCACACAACGAGGAGCAAAGTCCCAAAGAAATGCCCAGTCAGCAAATAAGGTCACTGACTTGTATCAGGTAAGGCCTGTGGCCTGCAGAGAAAAATTTCCAATGACAAGCTTGTTCCAATCAGTACGGCCTTCAGTTGTCCCCCATCAAGGAGTTAATCAGCCCAAACAGCCCACGGCAACTTTCCAATTAAACAGCTTTGCTGGATCTTTTCAAGAGAATGTTCCTAACTGGTTCATACATACATGAAGCCAAACAGTTGCAATAATATGGCATAAAGAACATTCTTCAGGTGATTAAGTGAATCAATACAAAACCACTTCCTGACAGACATACTGGAGACCAGCCAGGGAAGGGAAACGACACCGGTGTTAGAGGGCAAAGTCTGCAATATTGCGAGTTTCAGCTTGACTGAAACCATGCTGCACTCTGAAAATTTCATGATAAAATCAGTGCCACTGCACCTGTTGCAGCCAGGATCCAAAGTGGGACAGTTATTCACGTGCTAATATATGGCGCAGCCGCAGTCTCAGCAGAGACCTAGATCCTGACCAGCTATCAAGAGTCTGAGTTTGCACTGTTGAAAAAGAGCGCACACACAGTAAAATAAAAGAACTCCAACAGGGGCCTTGTCTCTGCACCCAAAGGAGAAGTCCAATGAGAGGAAAATGGTTTCTAGTGCGGAAGTCGCCAGGACCCCTGAGCATACCTGCGATGATTCCGTCCATCTGCTCCAGGGCAGCTTCTAGCACGTGACTGGCGTCTGAAGCCATGAGTCTTTTTCTCTCCTTCGTCTCCTCCTACTGAAGATTCAAACACAGCACAAAGGAAAAATTAGAGTACTTCCTGTTACATACCAAGACCACTGAGCCCTCTCATTCCACCATGGTAACGGCACTCTCATAGGAATCTGAGTAGCCCATAGTGGGTTTCTGCCACATCCCAGCACGGGTACTCCATGAATCTTTAGCAGGTGATCCCACTTGTTTCTGTCATGAAAAGCCACTGGGGCTCTCACCTGTGGCAGCGAGGCGGCGATTGCCACTACCGCCATCATCACAGTCCCAGCTCCAGAAGCTGCAGCCACCCTGGGGAAGGCTCGAGGCTCCCCTAGGGCTGCAGAAGGCACACAGCTAGCGAGGACTCCATTGGGCATGCCCTGCAGCCCTGAGTCACAGCAGGCACTTGCGGTCTTATACCTGCATCTGTCCCACTCCTGCGGTGCTCTCCTACGGCAGGTATGATCCAGGCTGAGAGGCCTCAGCTGCCACTTTCGCTTCTCATGTGGGTCGGTGGGCCCCGTCTAGGAAGGTTTCAGGCACATTGTTGTGGGGAGAGCACAGCCTCTTACCATTTTAGTCCTTCCTACTTCACCCAGGACCATTCAAGGCGCAGAATCCCATCTTCTCAGCATGGAAGAATTTCTCCAAAAATACACTGTCTAGCCATTTCTCTGATGCTGAGCCTCCCTTCTAATGAGAGAGGTGGCAATTGGTTCCATCTCCAGACAACTCTGCCTCTCAGCAAGGTCTTTAAGCGAAACTGTCTTCCTGCAGCCTCGTCTCATTTTTCTCACTTCCCACCCTCTCCCTGGGTGTCAGGCAGAGACTTACAAGAGCAGTTGTAATCCTTAGACTTAACTTGCATCTGTAAACTGGAGGCAGGTGCTATTGTTTGTCTGCTCATTCCACAGAGCCCAATGTGTGCCCAGTGGGCATAAGTGCTGCGGAGAAGAGAGGCAGGGCTCCCAGATCCAAGGGTGGATAGAGCAGGTCAGGCAACAGGAGATCTGTTGCTCCTTTCCCCCATAGAGTTACATCTTCAGAGTGAAGAAAAGAATGTGAGCAACCACAGGAAAGTGGTTTGGAGAGGGTGTGGATAAGGATGTCAAGACCACAAAGAACCACGCTGAACGGCACCACCAGGCAGGAACAGCTAAATACCTTGGGTTCAAAGCTGGCTCTGCCATTTCCTCTGCGATCTCTGAACCTCAGTATCCTCTTCTGTAAAGTGGGGAGGATGACAGTACCAAACTCATAGGGTTGATGTCACAGTTAAATGAGTAATTAACATTTCATTAAAAATGCAGGCCTTGCATGTACTAAGGGCTCAGTAAACATTGAGCCACCAGGGAAGCTCCAATAAACATTAGCCATTTTTAAACGACATATTTGTGCCAGGATAGTTCACAGGATGAGAGACTTTAAAGCGGGTCAGGTTTAGGGAGGGGGAACCTAGGTATGTCCAAGAGGCTGGCCCTGTTGGGGAGGTAGGCACAGCAAAGCAAGGTAAGCAAGCTGGAGGGGGGAGGGGGGAGGGCTCTAAGTCACAGGAGCAAAGGCCAAACAGAGTCAGAAATGTAAGAACAAGGGTGCAGTCAGCTCAGGGGAGTGAGAACAGGGGCTTGTGGAGGGGGTGGGAGCCTCCCTGGCACCTCGGGGCCGTGGCAGAGACAGGCAGGCTACAGCAAGGAGCAGCCAGGTGGCTCAGAGCACACGCAGGTGTAGGTCTCAGGGTCTGAGTGGAAGTGAGGCTGGGGGTGGGGGTTGGAGAAGAGGCAGCAGGAAAAGGAGAGGAGAGAAGAGGGCCGGTTTCAGCACCTTCACCTGCTTAGCCATACAGACAGTACAAGTGTGAAAACCATCCTACCCTCCAAGGCCTCCCCAACGGCTCCCAGGAAGAAATCCAAAGTCCATACCGTGACCTGCGGAAGCAGCTTGGAAGATCCGGCCGGGACAACCCCACTAGGCCCGCCCTCCTGACCTCCCTGCTTTGGCAGCCTCGAGCCCTGTCCACTCCCCCAGCACTCCGAGCCCCTCTGCCTCCCCTGAAACTGCCCCTACCATTCCTCTGCCCTGAGATCACCTTCCCGGGTCTCTGCACGGCTGATCCAGCCTCATCCTTCAGGCCTCAGCTCTGAAGTCTCTTCTCAGAGACGCCTTCCTTGCACACCTGCATCAAAAGCAGCCCCTTGGCAGCACAGCAGTTCCAAAGTATCTCGTCCATCTATGCTTCCTTGCTGACTGGCCTTGCAAACCCTCTGCCTGGAAGCTGGCGAGCCTGTCTGCTTTGCTCACCCCTGTGTGCCCAGCAGAGTGACTGGCCCAAGAAAACTTGAGTAAATAATTGTGAATAAATGATAGATCCATATGGCCAACACTGCCTAAATCCTGCTGTGCTGGGCACTGGGTGCGGAGGGGACATTGATGAGTCAGAACTCAACCCTATTCCCTCAGACCATGCAGTGCAATGGAGAAGACAGAATTAGGAATAATTAGGATGCAATGTGAGGTATGCTGACAGAGGCTGGTATGCAGTTTCCCTGGCCCGTAACGGCTGAGTAGGAACTTTCTCAGCAGATAAGGGTGATTCCAGGCAGAGGGGGGCAGTGTGTGAAAGGGAAAGTGAAGTCACTCAGTGGTGCCCAACTCTTTGCAACCCCAAGGACAGTAGCCTGCACCAAGCTCCTCCGTCCACGGGATTTTCAAGGCAAGAGTACTGGAGTGGGTTGCCATTACCTTCTCCAGGGAATCTTCCCAACCCAGGGATGGAACCCACGTCTCTCGCATTGTAGACAGACGCTTTACCTTCTGAGCCACCAGGGAAGTGTGAAAGGGAAGGAAGCGTGTAAAGACACGATGTAGGTGGCAAACGTCAAAACGGTTGGTGAGCTTATACAGGAGCACCCAGCTGCTCACTATGAGTCAAAGCCCTCCACAGGATTTACGTAACCATGACTAGGGGATTCAACAAGAGGAGCTTGGGAATCACACCCACAGCATCAGGGATCTGCGTGCGTGCTGGGCAGCTCAAGTGGCCTGAGATGTAAACTTGATAAGAGATTTTTTAAGAGAAAGACCTTGTATTTCAGCAGACTGGCTCCACTGGGTGTCTTAGTCCTGGGTGCAAGGTGAGAGGTCAGTTAGAAAGTGCCAAGCCCTTTAGGACACCTGCAACAGAAGGGCCATAAAAACAACCCACAGGCCCTCTGCCTAAGGATGTTTGTACTTGGCAAATGGCAAGTTGGGTGGACCCGTGGGAGCTGGCAAGAAGTGAAACATGAGTCAAAGGTGTATCATCTTTACGGTCCAGAACCTGGGCCAGGAAGACTGGGAGTGCTCAGGAGCCAGAACCTGCTTTGGGCGACTGACGAGCTCAGTTCTGGGTCTAAGGTGATGGCAGGATGCAGGGAGAACAGGCTCTGCCAGCCCCTGTGAGGAGTCAGTGGTGTTGGGTACCAGGGGAACCGCTGAAGGGCCAAACACACAACAGGAGTGACGTCTCCAGGCCCATCTGTGAACACAGACACTCTGACTGAACAAGGAAGCCATGATTCCGTTTGCCAACCATTCCCACTCTGGCAGCCTCAGCCACTTTCTCCCCTCACCAGTTTGGAGCTCCCCATCAATAACGCACCCTGGGACAGTCCCTGCTCTCACGGAACTGGGGGTCTCAGAAGCAAACGTGTCATCCAGGTGAACTCAGTGTGTCCGTTCATCCCCACAGTGACACAGCGCCTGCCCAGGAACCTGGGTTCATTGAGGATGTGGAGGTTAAGTGCACAGAGCACCAGCAGCTGCCTGCGAGGACTCCGCAGAGAAGCAAGGTGAAGAGGGTGCAACCCCAGGGAAAGAGAGCAGGATCCAGGACAGCCCCCAGGCAGGTGGTGGGGAGGGGAAGTGAAATCGTGTTCTCCACCCGTGAGAGCGGGCTGGACGGCAGAGGAACTGATGGTGTGCCCTGAGGACTCGAAGGCACCCCCACAGCCCAAGAAAGAGAGGTGCAGGCAGAGGAGGACACGGTGCTCTTAACACTGTCTACTGTCTAGTGACAGTAGTTAAATTGGCCAAAAGCAGTTTTCTTTCTCTCTGGACACTTGGACTATTAACAGAGCCCTGCATTTGACCCTGACATGCAGGCAGTCTTCTCACACCAAGAAATTGGCTCACACCGAGCTGCAGAGATAAGGTAAGGAATGTTGTTTAAGGAAAGGTGTGCTCCATTGCTCATGCATCCTTCTCTTCGCCCACAGGCCTCTCTAGATGCTGTCATCCTCCTACCTGTCATGGTGCCCAAAGTTGGGCTCCCCTCAACAGACCCTCCCCTCTGCTACCAGCCAGGGAGGAAACCACCCTGCAGCTGTGAGTCCAGCTATGATAGGTGCCAGAGTCAAGTGATCCGCACCACACAGAGGCCTGTTTGGCACTTTGAACTTGAATAAGGGGCAGGGTTAGGTGACGTTTAGAAAGTGAGCCACAATTAGCCACCCAACACCTGCTGGCTTCTAAGGCAGTTACTTAGATACGGTATTAACTACCTTCGTGTTCAGCAAAGGAGGATCAGAAGTAGGCAGAACAGCTGACTAAGGTAAGGCTTGAGCAAGTAAATCTTGTCTCCATCCAGGCTGAAATGCAAGCTGCCATTCCATTTAGTAAACCACTTTTCTCTCAGTAAAGGTGGTTAGAGATGCCAAGTGTTTTGGGCTGGCTCAGAGTGTCCCGGGTGGAGGAATTAGGAATAGGTCCTGGTCCCTCCAGGGTCTGCTGGCTCCTCACAGCGGCAGCCAGATGCGCCCCAGAATCCCTGTACAAAGCAAGACCCGGGGAGGAACCCTCAGCCAACAATCCACCACTACTGAACTCAGATTCATCTCAGACCTCTCCGGCCCTCGGTGGCCAACAGGTGGTAAAGAAATATCACCACATACTTTGTGGTTTATCGCCACAAAACTGGAAACTTTCCCCACAATTTACTGGTCATCCATAAACCACAGTGGCTGACTCTTCAATGGTCATTTAAAGGAATATCTGTTTTTATTCCTAAACTGAGGATACAGCTTCTTAAAAGTATATGGGAAACTTCTATCTTTGGGATAATAGAGCAAGAAGCCATTTTTAGCATTAAAAAATAACAACAATAAAGATGGAGGATGATATACAAAGGCAGTTGATGGCAGCGCCTACATTCTCTATCACATCCCATATCAACCAAGATTAACGTTCTTTTTAAAGGACAAATAAGAAAGAATGTAGGGTTTATAGCCTGACAGTCTTGAGTTAAAACCTGGGCTCTGCTGCATGTCGACAGGGCCTTTAGGCAGATTAACTTCTCTAAGCCTCAACTGTCTCATCTATAAAATCAGTATAAAACCGACATCATTGTTATGGGCAAAAGTAAACAAGAGACAGAGCTCAGGAAAATACAGGAGACTGAAGTCAAACATCTAATTTAGCTACCACTGAAACAATAGTAGAGGAATTTATTTTGAAAGACATAAGCCCACAAGGACATGGAGAATGTGATAAGAGACACAAGGGAGATGCCAGGGCAATAGCTATGCAGCAAGCAGGAAAGGGCAGTTGGTCCATGTGAGAGGGCTTCCAAAAGCTCTGAAAGATTTCTTCAGTAATATGAAATTAATGGAATATCTAATGCATCTAAACAGCTTAAGAAATTTATAAAGTTGAAGAATTTAATTCCATGATAAGAAAATGCGAACCAAGCAATGACAAAAGAACTCCGAGAAAACCAAAAAGTAAAAATAATCTTAGTCCTTGCAACAAAACACCGCATACATGCAGATTTAACAGAAATGGCACTGACAGGATGTGGGGATGGAAAAGTGCTCTTGAGTGATGGGAACAAGATTGGAGACAGCTGATTCATCTTCCAGGGTGGGAATTCAGAAGTTACTAGATAATGACAACTGAAAAAAGAATAAAGTAGCAGAACAAGCATTTTTTCTAGTAACAAGGATAAAAGTATTAAGAGTTTGAAGTGGCTCCATCTCAGGAAGAGCAATAGGGGTGGTAGATGGGGAGATGGCCACTTTAACAAATTGTATATGATTATTTGAGCCTTCACATTGTACATATATATAGTAGTGATTTTTAAAAAAAATCAGAAAGAGTAAAAGAGATAATATGTGCGGTGTGCCTGGCACAGAGTCGAGATTTGATTACTGGGTACTCATTTCTCCTTGTAGCTACTGTGTATCAGGAAAGTGTCTGTAGCTGCCTGCTAAGAGTTTATCCAACATTCTCTCACTTAATCCCCACATGCCACTTAGGAATTATTCTCCCCCTTTACAGACAGATAAAGCAAAGTGCTTGAGGATTCGCCCTGTTTTTCCTCCCTTCCTTCCACTTTTCCTTTGAGGCAGGAACCCACCTAGTAGAGGGCTTTGAGCACAGGAGGGTCTAACTTACCTTTTAAAAGGATTATTTTGGTTGCTGCTTGAACTGGGGATAGGGGGGTGAAGGGATGGGGAGGGGTGCAGCAGTGAACACAAGAAAACCAGGCAAGAGATAAAGGTTGCTTGGACCAGAATGCTTGTGGTAGAAAGCTTGTAAGCTTACTAGCTTACAGAAAGCTTGTAAGCTCTACTGATAGGCTGGGTGTGGGCAGGAGAAAGTGAAACCCCAGGCTTTTGCCCTGAGCTTCTGGGAGAGTGGGGATAACTGTGGGAGCAACAATGCTGGAGAGGGTTGGGTGGGAAGGGTGTGAAATTAGGAGGTTGGTTTTGGAAATATTCAGTTTAAGATGCCCAGGGACACCTAGAGAGAGATGCTGAGTACAGTAGCCCTTTGGAAATTCAAGATATTTGGAGAAATCTGGACTGGAGATATTCTGGGAACTGTTTGCATAAAGGCAGTATTTAAACAACCGCAGGAAGTAACTTAAAAAGTAGTATAAGACTGAATAAAACAAAAAAAAAGAGGCTCCAGGACTCATTGAAACACTCCAAATGTGCAGTCAGGGAGGAGAATCAATGAAAGGGACGGAGGAGGAACAGCCAGGAGAACTGAGACAGGGGTGCACTATAAACCATTGAAAAGTTCGTGGCGGAGGACAAAACCAGGGGTGTCACGTGCTGCTGACTCAGCCCAGAGGCCATCTTCTCTCCAGAGACTCGCTGGGGGTGAGTGACCTCACCTGCTCCACAACCTCACCTGCCCCAGCCTTACTGCACCCTGGACAGCAAGAGCCTGACTGACTGCCCTGCCCCCAGACAGCCTCTCCACTTGCCCTGCACTGAAGGCTCACTGACTCAACGCTCCTCAAACCTTCGTGTTTGTTAGAAGCACCTGGAGAGTTAATGGGGCAAGAGGCTCAGGTGATCCTGAGACTGACCAAAGTTGATGCAATGCAAACACAGCTCCCAATCGGGCACTCAACTGCTTGTGGAGAGTTTCAGGGGCCCACCACCAGCCAGGGTAGAATTATGCTTCTTACCAAGTTGATTCAACCTACTCAGCTGCAACTCTACGTGTCCATCATAGTGTAGTATAGTGAAGTCGCTCAGTTGTGTCCAACTCTTTGTGACCCCATGGACTGTAGCCTACCAGGCTTCTCCATCCATGGGATTCTCCAGGCAAGAATACTGGAGTGTGTTACCATTTCCTTCTCCAGGGGATCTTCCCAACCCAGGGATTGAACTCGGGTCTCCCACATTGGAGACAGACACTTTAACCTCTGAGCCACCAGGGAAGCCCATGTCCATCATACACCATGGCAAACCTCAGCCCCATCCCAACCAATGTCTTACCATCAGCAGGCAGATTCTAAGCATTAACTGTCTGAATCCAGGAGCTTTCCAGCTTTTATGCCCATGCTGGCTAACTTTCCATCTTCTCTTTGAGTCAACTCTTCCAGAAAACCCTGTGTACAGACAGGTCACCTGAGATGGCTGTTCTCTTGCTCTCTGCCCAACCAGTGCCTGCTTCACCCTTATGTTAAGTACATGACTGACCTTCCTGCGTACTTGCCCCAGGCCCCAGGTAATGATAGCTTATCAAATGGATGGTGAGGGTTTCTAGTGGTTTCCCGGTAACTAATGAGCCCACTGACATCATTCCCCCTATAATTGATCTCTAGTCTTTCCCATTCTGTTGTTTTCCTCTATTTCTTTGCATTGATCGCTGAGGAAGGCTTTCTTATCTCTTCTAGGAACCAGAGATCAAATTACCAACATCTGTTGGATCATCAAAAAAGCAAGAGTTCCAGAAAAACATCTGTTTCTGTTTTATTGTCTATGCCAAAGCCTTTGCCTCTGTGGATCACAATAAACCATGGAAAATTCTGAAAGAAATGGGAATACCAGACCACCTGACATGCCTGTTGAGAAACCTATATGCAGGTCAGGAAGCCACAGTTAGAACTGGATATGGAACAACAGACTGGTTCCAATAGGAAAAGGAGTACATCAGGCTGTATATTGTCACCCTGCTTATTTAACTTCTATGCAGAGTACATCATGAGAAACGCTGGGCTGGAAGAAGCACAAGCTGGAATCAAGATTGCCAGGAGAAATATCAATAACTTCACACATGCAGATGATACCACCCTTATGGCAGAAAGTGAAGAGGAACTAAAAAGCCTCTTGATGAAAGTGAAAGTGGAGAGTGAAAAAAGTTGGCTTAAAGCTCAACATTCAGAAAATGAAGATCAAGGCATCTGGCCCCATCACTTCATGGCAAATAGATGGGGAAACAGTGGAAACAGTGTCAGACTTTACTTTTTTGGGCTCCAAAATCACTGCAGATGGTGACTGCAGCCATGAAATTAAAAGATGCTTACTCCTTGGAAGGAAAGTTATGACCAACCTAGATAGTATGTTCAAAAGCAGAGACATTACTTTGCTGACTAAGGTCCGTCTAGTCAAGGCTATGGTTTTTCCTGTGGTCATGTATGGATGTGAGAGTTGAACTGTGAAGAAATCTGAACGCTGAAGAATTTATGCTTTTGAACTATGGTGTTGGAGAAGACTCTTGAAAGTCCCTTGGACTGCAAGGAGATCCAACCAGTCCATTCTAAAGGAGTTCAGCCCTGGGATTTCTTTGGAAGGAATGATGCTAAAGCTGAAACTCCAGTACTTTGGCCACCTCATGCGAAGAGTTGACTCATTGGAAAAGACTCTGATGCTGGGAGGGATTAGGGGCAGGAGGAGAAGGGAATGACAGAGGATGAGATGGCTGGATGTGCTGAAGAATTTATGCTTTTGAACTATGGTGTTGGAGAAGACTCTTGAAAGTCCCTTGGACTGCAAGGAGATCCAACCAGTCCATTCTAAAGGAGTTCAGCCCTGGGATTTCTTTGGAAGGAATGATGCTAAAGCTGAAACTCCAGTACTTTGGCCACCTCATGCGAAGAGTTGACTCATTGGAAAAGACTCTGATGCTGGGAGGGATTAGGGGCAGGAGGAGAAGGGGATGACCGAGGATGAGATGGCTGGATGACATCAGCAACTTGATGGACATGAATTTGAGTGAACTCTGGGAATTGGTGATGAACAGGGAGGCCTGGTGTGCTGTGATTCATGGGCTCAGAAAGATTCAGGTACGACTGAGTGACTTAACTGAACTGAACTGAATGTTTTTATGTCTCATTTGTCTCAGTATAGCTTTCTTAAAAGAACAAACTTCAATACTTAAATATTAAAGTATTTAATTTAGTGTTTTATTTATGTTTTTGAGATTGTAAAGTTTATTTCAGTTAAGATGGTGCTGTGAATTCAAACTCTGCTGCAGCTCCTTCTACTAAGGTTTACCCTGAACAGCAGAAGTCTTCTTATATTCAGATTTTTTTTTTCATTAAATACTGTAGTACTTCATGAAGTACTACATGTGTTTGGTTGAATCTGCAGCTGTAGAACTGCAGATGCAGAGGGCTGACTTTGAGACTTGAACATTTGACGATTTTGGTATCCATGGTGGGTCCTGAAGTGAATCCCCCATGGATACTGAGGGATGAATGTAGATAACAATGATAGACAAAATATTAAACTAGAAACAACCATGAATGGACTAATTTGAAAAAACAAAACAAAACAAAACACAAACAGATCATCTTGGTATAGACTTTTCAAGGCACATCGATTTGAAATTCCAAACACTTTAGACTGAGAAGTTTCTTAACTTCCAGGGAAGAAAAAAAGTAGGCAACATGAGTACAGGCAGAACTTAGCTGCATTCTTTAATTGGGCTCTCACAATGCTTCTGTCAATTTGGCTGTATGGCAATCAAAGCCAGGCTGTATTGCAATCTGAGTAAATACTCGTTTCTATGCTCCCTCAGGTTGTTGCAAAAGTTCATTTCTTGTGCCTGTAGATCTCATGGTTTCTTGCTTCTTCAAGGTCAATGAGAAAACATCTCTGACCTTCGGGAGTGCCTTGTCCCTCTTTCGAGAGATTCTTACCAATTAAGTCAAGACTATCCAGGATGTTCTTTCCCTTGATCAACTCAAATTCTACTAATTTGGGCCCTTAATCATGTTGTAAAAATTCTTCCCCTTTGGAAGCGTCTCTAGATTTGAAGCAAGTCATAAGTTCAGCCTGCACTTGGGAGGGGATTATATCAAGAGTCATAGGGTGTTACTTTATTGTGTGTCTGCCACAAAAGAGTATATGCATGGCTATGAGATGAAGGCAAAGGGAGAAAGGTGTCTCACTCTCGCTGGTGACAAGTCCATATCTATAATGCTTAAAACGAAAGAAATTAATTATCAACATTAAGAGACATAGAGGAAGATGTTAAAATGATGTGCTAAAAGAGGGGAAGATGGTTTGTTTGAAAAGATGGATATGGGAGGGGAATGATGACAAGTGCTGCTTCTTACAGGAGAATTTGTGTAATCACATGACTTAGAGTATGTGATGGCATAAGTTTGGTAAAAATGAAAACATTAAGGGAAGAAAACAAGACGTTTTTCAATAGTTCAAGGAAGATCCAAGTTCTTAGGGAAAAAAATGCCCTTCAAGTTATAAGCAGAATAAATGTTCAACAGATTTTAATGCAGCTGCAGAATATCATAAAAGTACAGAGGTTTCTTATATAGGTTAAGATAAAAATTCTGAGAAATGCTTGGAACATAAAAGTCCACATTTAATATCAAGGATGATTAAGAAGAAATCTTCAAAGATATCACATAGAAGAGGCAGATTATCTACAAAGAAATGACAATAGGGACAGGTCTCCATAAAATACATGTCAAAATAAAATGGAGAATCACATTGAATATATCTCAAACGTCTATCATTTTATATTTATATAAGAATTTAAGAATTAAAATAGAGGTATTTCTAGACATCTGAAAATGAGGAGCTTACCATAACTCAAAGGTTTTTCACTAGCAGAAATATGAGAGAGAAGAAGAGTATGGGGTATATAGAGCAGCCCTGAACACAATTATTTTTAAAATATCAATTAATTATAGTAAATATTAATTATAAAAGTAAATAATAACTTTGAGAGCTTAAGATGGATAGAACTGGAACTCTGGACAAGAATAAGTTATATTGGAATAAGAATGCTATATGAATAATTAACCTGTGCTATATCTGTGTTTTGTTCTGGAGGATAGAAATTAGAAGCCTTATACTTGACTAACATACTTATGTATATTAAAAATTAATGGTAAATAATTGAAGCTATATACAACTATGTTTTAGATCTTCAGACCTTATTTATCTAACAACTAAAATTTTGTATCCTTTTATCAACCTCTGTTTCTCTGTGTTCCACACTATCCCATTGCCCCTGCCAGCCACATTCCTCCTTTCCTTCTGGCAAACACTTTTCTACTCTCTTTGTTCATGAATTCACCTTTCTTAAAAGGTTCCTCATATAAGTGGTACCATGCAGTATTTATCTTTGTCTGGCTTATTTCACTTAGCATAATTTGCTCCAAGTTCCAGTTGTTTCAAGTGACAGGATTTTCTTCTTTTTTTAAGGTTGAATTTCATGTGTCTGTATGTGTGTGTGTGTGTGTATAGCCACATTTTCTTGATCCATTCACCCATCAGTGGATATTTGGGTTGTTTCTACTCCTTGGCTATTGTGCATAATGTTGCTATGAATGTGAGAACACAGATATTTTTTCAATACAATGGTTTTGTTTCCTTTTTGATATGTACCCAGAAGTGGCATTCCAGGTTCATGTGGAAGTTCTATTTTTAATTTCTTGAAGAATGTTCATACTGTTTTCCATAGTGTCTTAGCAGTTTACATTCCCACCCACAGTTCACAAGGGTTCCCTTTTCTCCACATCCCATGAGCCCTTGTTATCTCTTGTCTTTTTGAGACTAGCCACACTAACATGTGTGAGGTGATACCTGATCATGGTTTTGATATGTCTTCCCCTGATGATTAGTGATGTCCAACATTTTTTCATACACCTATTGGCCATTTGTATATCTTCTTTGGAAGAATGTCTATTCAAGTCCTTTGTCCATTTTTATTTTCTTTACCTTTAAAAAATTTTTATGTTATATTGAATTATAGTTGATTACCAATGTTGTATTCATTTCAGATGTGTAGCAAAATGATTCAATTATACACACACACACACACACACACACACATATATATATTCTTTTTCAAATTCTTTTCTCATTTAGGTTTTTGTAGCTGAATGGAGTTCCCTGTGATACACAGTAGGTCCTTGTTGATTATTTTAAATTTAGTAGTGTGTATAGATCAGTCTAAAACTCCTAGTTTATCTACCTCTCCATCTTTCCTTTTTGGTAACTATAAGTTTGTTTTCTAAGTTTTTAAGTCTGTTCCTTTGCCCACTTTTAAACAGGGTTATTTGTGGGTTTTTTGCTCTTGAGTTGCTTGAGTTCCTTAAAATAACTTGATTAAAGCTTTCAGGTGAACTAGAAGACAATGTTTGTCTGTTTTAAGATGATATTCTTAGAAAAAGGAGTACTTTCAGGTTTGTGTTAATCAGTTGTCAATCTCAAAACCTGCAGCAATTAATGTGATCCAACATCTGGAGCATTGTCAAACAGTGATATTTGTTTTGAACTCTCTGCTGCCTATCTTAGTATGCAGCCTGTTTCATGATTGAATGTAAAGAGTGGATTAGCCATGCCTGTAAATGTCTATGCTCTGTCAAATTGCTTCCAATGATATTCTTACTTTCTCTGATATTATTTCTCTATCACAATACATCACTAAAAATTCTTTGTGTTATCATGTCCTTTAAAGTCTCTCCTGCTTTGAGAAAAAAACCAGTTATAGTCTAGAGATATAGGAGCTTTGATTAGTATTTAACATTCTACTGAAATTAAATCCATATTATAAACCACCCTTAAAAATATTTTCTGTTTTATTAATTGAGTTACATTTAAGATTATTTCACTTATTTCAGTTAACTATATATGAGATCTTTCCATAGGCTTGGCATCTTATTAAGCCCAGTAGATTCAAATATTTTTATAGTATAGTCTTCCTGCCAGCTAGTAAAAATGTTTTCCCCTCTCACCTATATCTATATATGTATTTGCATGTATGGTCAGGCCAATAAAAATGGCTGTTCTCTTGCTCTCTGTACATCACCTGCTTGAGTAGTTCCTGCTTCATTCACATGACTGACCAACCCTCTTAATTTTAGGGCTTAATCAGTAACTACCTGCATGCTTCATGCTTCCCTGGTGGTTCAGTCAGTAAAGAATCTGCCTGCAATGCAGGAGACTGCCTGCAATGCAAGAGACCTGAGTTTGATCCCTTGGTTGGGATGATCCCTTGGAGAAGGGCATGGCAACCCACTCTTTATTCTTGCTTGGGAAATCCCATGGGCAGAGAAGCCTGGCAGGCTACATGGCATCACAAGAGAGTTAGAGATGACTTAGTGACAAAACCTCCACCACCACCAACATGCTTGCCCCCTGCCCCAGCCCCTAGTTCTCCTGATAACTGATGAGAGAATCTGGCATTGATTTCCCCTATAAATGGTAGCCTTCTTCTCTCCTAGTAGCAATGATTGCTATTGTGTCTTGTGAGCCAACTGCCACCCTTAGTGGGATGTTGTGCTAGGACTTAGCTTAAGACTAGTGAGATTCCTTCTCCAACAAACTGTTGATGTCTGTCACCATCTCCAGGCTCACAATTTGCTCATGTGGCCTGAAGCATTTACAAGGTTTACAGACCTGTGGAGTGCAGCCCAACGCTGTATCTATAAATTAATCAAACTGAAAAATCAAGATTGCCTTTGATTGTGATAAAGCTGTGAGAAATTTCTGAAACACACATGACATTGTTTGAAGAGGGAAACAACTGTGAATATGTGGCAAGGGGAAGGCTGGTTCAGAAGTGAGCACTATCGCCAAGTGATTGAGATGTGGTGATGGCAGAACCAGTGCCTTTGGGCTGCTATCCTGCCATAGAACATCCGGATGGGTCAACACCTCCTCCAGGCCTCTCTCCCTTGGGTCAGGTGGCAATAATCAGAGGATCTGCCACTAGGTGTGGAAATTGAGCTTGAGAACTTAGATAGGAAAAGAAACACAGAGTCTCAGGTGATGGGGGCACTAGGAAGAGCTGGGGGCACCAGGAGGCTAGCTGGGGTACACATTGGGTTTCAGCTCATTCCTTCAGGACACAGCAGACAGGAGAATGCAAGTCACCTGAGTGATGAACCTGGTATAAAACCTGATGAATTCCCAAACTAGACAACTTTCTCTCAGCTGAGTTGATCATGTATGTAGGTAATGCTGAACTGTTAACTGAAACTAAAGCATGTCCCAGTGTGAAAATGGAACTCGTGGGAAGTGGCAACTCATTGCCTGAGGTTGCCCAGAGGCAAGTCTCATGTATACTTCACTAATCTTGAGTGAAGACTGTTGGCTGAGATCTAAGATTCATGGGATTCTTATTCTGCAGGTCAAATCTTTGAACTGATAAGAGCACAAACTATGTGTCAAATTCAGTACACGTGCCCTGCATTGAAACCTGATAACAACTCTCTTCTGTCAGATGAAGAACCTGGGTACTGAAGCTATAAGTGGTAAAAGCGGGGTGTAAATCAGCATATTCCTAACCTAAAATTACTGCACTGAAACACTTAAGAGAGAGGTCAAGATCAACCTGAATTAGTAGCCCAAAAGGAAGAAACTTGGGAACATTCTTGAAATGACATTGATTTCTCTCTGCTGGGAGTTAGTGAGGTGAAGTGAGAAAAGAACTTGGGCAGAGTTCTAACAACTGAACAGTTACCCCAGGAAAAGAGAAAGACAGCAGTAATCTTAAAAAGAGTTGAATGTCAATGAATGTTTGAACTCTGAGTAGGTTTTCTTTATTCAGCTTTTTCTTCTCAGGTTAAAGTTCATATGTCTGAATTTATTTTAACTTATAAAACTGTGACGCTCTGATCACCAAACAAATATTTTCATGCATGCGTTTCACAGTAAGATTGTGATTTAGCTCTCATGAAGATCTTTTACATTCTCTAAGGTGTTGGACTGCAGGGAGATCCAACCAGTCCATTCTGAAGGAGATCAGCCCTGGGATTTCTTTCTTTCTTTTCAATTCTTCTAAACTTTTTATTTTGTACTGGTATATGGCCAGTTAACGAACAATGTTGTGATAGTTTCAGGTGAACAACAAAGGGACTCAGCCATACATATACATGTATCCATTCTCCCCCAAACCCCCCTCCCATCCAGGCTGCCACATAACACTGAGCAGAGTTCCCTGAGCTATACAGTAGGTCCTTGTTGGTTATTCATTTTA
>SJXQ01005170.1:84334-130502 GCA_006408695.1 Aepyceros melampus | reverse complement strand
TGGGAGGGATTGGGGGCAGGAGGAGAAGGGGATGACAGAGGATGAGATGGCTGGATGGCATCCCTGACTCTATGGACGTGAGTCTGAGTTGGTGATGGACAGGGAGGCCTGATGTGCTGCTATTCATGGGGTCGCAAAGAGTTGTACACGACTGAGTGACTGAACTGAACTGAGAACCAAAAGAAACAGAAATAGCAGCACAGTCTGAAATATCCTCTCAAACAGCTACAGTTAAAATAATTAATAATACATTAATATATATAACCTAGTGAAAATACATAGCCAATTTTAAAAAGAAACAAACCAAAATCTACAAAGTAAATGCTAACTGCTCAGTCATTTCCAACTCTTTGTGACACCACTGACTGTAACCCACCAGACTCCTCTGTCCATGGGATTTTCTAGGCAAGAATACTGGAGTGGGTTGCCATTTCCTTCTCCAGGGGATCTTCCTGACCCAGGGACTCCTGACCCAGGTCTCCCTCAGTGCAGGCAGATTCTATACTGTCTGAGCCACTAGGGAAGCCCCCAAAACTCAGCTGACACAGTTCAAAAGAGAACTAGAGAACAGGATCCTAGTCAATCATTCAAATAATATAAAGAGGGAAAAAAATAAAATAATAAGACACATGTAGAATAAATAGAAAAAATCTAACATATATCTAATAACAATTTTAAAAGAAAAGAGAGGATGTATAGACTACATTCTAGGAGAATTTTTATATAATTGGATAATCATATTAAGTTCTGAGGGGAATAAACTAAAATTAAGAAAACTAAGATCATGGCATCTGGTCCCATCACTTCATGGCAAATAGATGGGGAAACATTGGAAACAGTGAGAGACCTTATTTTTGGGGCTCCAAAATCACTGCAGATGCTGATTGCAGCCATGAAATTAAAAGATGCTTGCTCCTTGGAAAAAAAGCTATGACCAACCTAGACAGCATATTAAAAAGCAGAGACATTACTTTGCCAACAAAGCTATGTCAAAGCTCTGATTTTTCCAGTAGTCATGTATGATGTGAGAGTTGGACTATAAAGAAAGCTGAGGGCTGAAGAACTAATGCTTTTGAACTGTGGTGTTGGAGAAGACTCTTGAGAGTCCCTTTGACAGCAAGGAGATGAAACCAGTCAATCTTAAAGAAAATCAATCCTGAATATTCATTGAAAGGACTGATGCTGAAGCTGAAACTCCAATACTTTGGCCACCTGATGGGAAGAACTGACTCACTGGAAAAGCCCCTGATGCTGGGAAAGATTGAAGGCAGGAGGAGAAAGGATAGAGGATAAGATGGTTGGATGGCATCATTGACTTGATGGACATGAGTTTGAGCAAGCTCTGGGCACTGGTGATGGACAGGGAAGCCTGGCATGCTGCGGTCCATGGAGTTGCAAAGAATCAGACACGACTGAGCGACTGAACTGAACTGAATGCACACTTAAGACATGCTGTAGTGAAACTGCACAATTACAATACATAAAAAGAAAACCAAAATCAACCAGAAAAGACAGGTTAGCTTTAAAAATGCTAATGGTTACAGAGTATATTTTTAATCAATAGCAACAAAGTTCAAAATACAGTTTTCTAATATGTCCCAAGTTCTGAGGGAAAATATTTGTCAACTTTGAATTTTATGGCTAGATAAACTATACTTCAAAAGTGAGGACAAAGTAAAGAAAATTTTAAACCAAAGACTAATAATTTACTGGTAAATTACCACTACTGAGATAATTTGCCAAAAATCTTATGCCTTTAGTAAAATAATCATTACAGGAAAAGTTTTAGAAAACAGAAAGCTGGACACAGAAGAAAGAGCAGGTTTATGAAGCAATGTTAATTAAAGAAACTATTAAATGTCAGATAAACCAAAATAAGCATTAATTGTAACAACAATAATTATTTGGTTAAAAATGAGGTGGAATTAAAATAATAAATAATTAATCACATGAATGATGGAAGGAGTAAGAAGAGTTAAAGCATTTTCATTTTTTGGGTGTTATCCAGGATGATGCTAGAGATATTTATTTGTTTTGGACTTTGTAATTACAAATGTTTTGTGAATTATACATTTAAAATTTAAGGATAACGACAAAGGTAACAAAAGAAACTGAAATGAGTCACTTCACACTGTAGAACAAAAATATAAAAGAGACATAGGTCATTCAATAATCCAAATGAAATCAGAAAAGGAGAAAATAGGAAGTATTGAAAAGTATTTACATCAAAAGTACAAAGTAAGGTATATGTGTGCATGCACCTGTGTGTGAGAGACAAAAATGACATGCTCTATTAGCCTATTCACCATTTACATATATATATATATATATATAGTATGTAATAACAGAGTAAACTGTATATCATATAATGGGTAACATACATATTCTATATTACATTAATATTATACATATAATTCTCACATGAGTACAAAGGTACACACACACACAAAGATTTTAATTTTGTAATGGCATAAAGATGGCAACAACTTAAAGGCCCACTGATAGGAAAATACACAGATTTTAATATATTTATATCATGAACTATTACTCAGTAGTTAACATGAGTGGATTATACCTAGAATTATGAATATGGATAAATCATAAAAAAAGATGATGGCAAGTGGAAAAGGCAAGTTTTAAAAGAATAGCATAGCAGACATCATGATTAGCCACTCAAGAGTTAACAGTCCCCCTTTTTCCCAGTGACTTTTTCTAAGGAAGTTGGAAAGCTAAAATATTCAATACCTTGCTCTCTCTTGCAGCAAAAGTTATATCAGTTCTAGCAAATGAAATGAATCAAATTCTCTATGAGTGTTTTTTCTTTCCTAAATAAAATGACAAAAGTTAGAAATAAAAAGGTTTTGAGTGTGCCTTTCCTCTTTGTTCCCCCTGGAATACGAACTGAGGTTTCATAGACAACTAGCCAGCAGGTGAAGAGTTACCCAGGGACGGTGCAGAGCATGACACATAACGTCACTATCCTCTCTGATGACACCACTGAACCACTGGATCAGAACAGGACCCCCTTTCCTTAGACTTCTTGTTTTGTGAGACAAATAACACTCCTTATTTAGTATCCTATAACGTATGTTTCTCTTACTTACTGCTGAACACAACCTAATTGAAATAAATGGTGATGGTGAAGTCGCTCAGTCGTGTCCGACTCTTTGCGACCCCATGGACTGCAACCTACTAGGCTTCTCAGTCCATGGGATTCTCCAGGCAAGAATACTGGAGTGGATTGCCATTTCCTTCTCCAGAGGATCTTCCCGACCCAGGGATCGAACCCGGGTCTCCCGCATTGGAGGCAGACGCTTTAACCTCTGAGCCACCATAAGTACAGTAAAATACTATTTTTGTAAATTTTTACATAAAATGTACAGAAATGTGTTATATAATGTATACAGATACATACAGACATAGGACATAATTAAGAGACGGTTGAGAAGGACAAGCAATGACTTTAGGGTAGTAGCTACCTTCAGGGAGAAGGGAAATGGGGAAGGAAGAGAATTGGAAGGAAAAGGACTAAATAGTAGTTATATTTTTTATTCCTTAAAAAAGAGTCTTAAGGTAAAATCAATCTTTTGGAAAAAAATCTGAGTAACGAGTACATTTTTTTCTGTATACGTCTATGTAGTTGAATCACTTTAAATATTTTTCTCTAAATCAAATGTGAAATCATGTCAATTTTCTAGCAGTCTATGATGGAATATGTTTTGTTATGTCTGTTGTATGTGGCGTTCTATAACTTCCTTATTCAACCTATTTCCACACTCCCGTGAGTTAAAGTAAGGATGAAGATAAGTCTATTTTCAATCAATCTGTTCAGGTTCAGATTTGCTCCAACTGTAGTAAATGACCTAAGAGAACAGATATCTGGGAAACTTTTATGCTGCAACAGACTGAGTAAATAAAATTGTGGAGGGTGTTCCAAGAAGTAAGAAAGCATGATGACTGGCAGCTGGAGTCAGTGTAAACAAAAATATAGGATAATGACAAGCCTGAAGAAATCTCAGATCATGGGCCAATTTGCTATAGGGCAAGCCAGCTTAGAATCAATATTTTTTCAATTACATTTAAACACTTTTCACAATCTAGTATTTGGACAGCAAGTTAGCAGTGTTATAGTTATTAATTTTTAACAAAATTTTGGCTGTATGAAATATGTATTCTCATAGGGAAAAACTGAAAAAAAAATTCAGAGTGCAGAGGGTATAAAATGAAAAGTGAAAGACTCTTTCTCCCTCTCCAGGCTCTTAATTCACACTCCCAGAAGTACTATTAATATTTCTTCTGCTTCTAGAACTTTTATGCATGGATTAGCAAATATATAACTCTCATTTTTTAGAATAAATATGAAATAATATCATATGTATTATTCAGTAAATTGCTTTTTAACTTAAAGTAATATATTGAATATCTACCAAACTAGCTCATATATAACTATCTCATTCTTTTGGACAGTGGCAAATATTCTATGAAGTTATCACATCTATTAAAACAATTCTATATTCATAGACATTTAGGTCATTTTTAATTATTTGTTTTTACAAATAATGTTGTAATAACTATCCTCTTTTCCCTACAGATATGCCACTTTTATCATATCCAAAATTCCCACAAATGTTTGTGTGGATTTTTCTAACTAGTCTTCTATAAAGCTGCCAGCCTTTTCCTTCACACCACCAAATGTTGATGGCTAGAGTCTCATAATACATTTAGTATCTGGTAGATCTTATACCTGAGTGTTATCCAGAACTTTCAGAATTTTCCTTGAATATTTATTTTTCCAGATAAGTTTTAGCAGCATTCTACTAAGTTTAAAATATCCAGTCTGTTTCTCTGAGCAGTCAGCCATTATCAGACACTCCAGCTGTAGAGGATTTACTGAGGAAATAGAGGCAGGGAGGTTCTCAACTGGGGACAGCAGGCACAGAGGAGGAAGAGTTGGGTACAGAACTGAATAGAGGTGGGGTAAATAGAAGCCCATACGATAAACTGTGAGAGGCCTTAGATCCTTTACCGTGCAGTACTCCCAGCATGATAGTAATCTACTTATACCTCTGATTGAGGGACTATTGGAAAAGGCAATGGCACCCCACTCCAGACTCTTGCCTGGAAAATCCCATGGATGGAGGAGCCTGGTAGGCTGCAGTCCATGGGGTCGCTAAGAGTTGGGACATGACCGAGTGACTTCACTCTCACGCATTGGAGAAGGAAATGGCAACCCACTCCAGTGTTCTTGCCTGGAGAATCCCAGGGCCGGGGGAGCCTGGTGGGCTGCTGTGTATGGGGTCGCACAGAGTCGGACACGACTGAAGCGACTTAGCAGCAGCAGAGGGACTATTTGTAGATGCTCACTAATTCACAGGTACTTAGATTTGGAGCTGCCCCCAAATAAAGGCCAGATTCCTCAATTACCCTACAATAAGACTCACCAGTTGACAGTCTGGACTTGTTTCTAGCCCATATCCTGGGCCTTGATCTTCCGAAACCTATCTTTAGTATTCTGAGGCAGGTGAAAATATTGCATTCATGAAACAAGAATAGGACCCTATAAAAAGAAACAATCAAAAACAAGAAAGGGCTTTTAGAAAGAAAAATACAAGAGCCAAAATGAAAATTTCAAAATTGGAACATAAAGTTGAGCAAATCTCCTTGAATAAATGCAAGTGGGGTGAGTCCTAAAAGAGTAGGTGCTTAAACAGTTTTTGATGCTTCAGAGAAGAAGGCCAAATTCTTGTAAAGCACAGCTTGGCTAGAACCAAAAGGAAAGGTGACACAGGCATGTTGAGTCAGTGGGATGGAAGTCAGTTGACAGGGGTTAAGGAGGGCTTTGAGAAAGTAGAGCAGTATAAATCATGTATTCGTGTTGGTGATGCAAGGAAGAAGAAAAATACATTCATAGTAAAAAGTACATAGAGACAAGCAAAAGTACTATTTAAGGAGGGGGAAATAAGGGCATAGCTTAAAGAAAAACATTAAGGAGATGATACAGAACAAGTGATAAGCAAAATAGAGGAAGATATGAGTTTAGAGATACAGTCTTAAAATGGACACAAAGGGATGAGAATCCAAGTGAAGACAGTCACTCTAGCAAGAAGGGTGGTTTACATGATACTAACGAAAGATTAAGAAGACTTTGGGATTGACATACATACACTATTGACACTATGTATAAAATAACTAATGGGAACCTACTGTATAGCACAGGGAACTCTACTCAGTGCTTTGTGGTGACCTAAATGGGAAGACAGTCCAAAAAAGAGGGGCTGTATGTATATACATAAGGCTTCCCAGGTGGTGCAGTGGTAAAGAATCTGTCTGCCAGCGAAGGAGACAGGAGAGACGCTGGTTAGATCCCTGGGTCGGGAAGATCCCCTAGAGGAGACATGGCAACCCTCTCCAGTATCCTCTTCTGGGAAATCCCAAAGACAGGGGAGCCTGGCAGGCTACAGTCCATGGGGTTGTAAAGAGTTGAACATAACTGAGAACACACATATGTATATGTATAGCTGATTCACTTTGCTGTACAGCAGAAACAAACACAACATTATAAAGCAACTATACTCCAAAATTTTTTTAAAAAAAGATATTGCCAATTTCAAAGAGCAGGAAAGAAAAAATTTAAAAAAAGGATAAAGTTAGGAAAGATGGTATGTTAAAGCCTCGTTGATGATTGTGTATAAATCAGTTTATAAGCAATGACTTGGGTATTACTGTAAGTCAATGCCTGAAGAAATTCAGAAGGAGGGGAAAGAATCAGAGGCTTAAGGAGCATAGAATAGATCTGAAACATGGTAAATGGCAGAACACTTGGGGCTCAGGATGAATCACTCTCTGAATCCTCATGAGAGACAGACACTTGCAGCAAAACTTTAATGGGACCTAATAAAGGTGATTGGACATAGTTCATAAGAAATTTGTTAATAAGATAGTTTAGTCAAAAGAATGAATTGCTGAAAATAATAATAAAAACACATATTTTTACCCACAAATAGGTAACCTGGGTGCTCCTTTAGCTTATTTTATCATGTTTTGTTTTTAAATATTTTTGTCAATTTCCAGAATATTTTTTCTTTTTCCTTAAATTTTCAGTATCTATTTTTATCATTATTATTGTACCTATTTGTAATAGAAAAATTTAGCAAACACACACACTCACAAATAAAACTAATATCCAATAATAGACGACTGGTTAAACATTCTCAAACACTAAGTATGGTATAATATCATTTCTGAATAAGGTATATATGTATATGTTTTGCATATGTATGAGCAAAGAAATGGTATATTTATAATAGTGGTTGTCTCTAAGTAGGTTGGCTCATGGTAGGGGTTCTGATGCATATCTTTTTGTTTCTCTGCAATTTATGATTTATATCTAAGGTACATAAATTATTTTTATTTATAGATGAAAAGAAATAAAAACACAAAAAAGGAAAAGTACTAAAATCTTTCAGACTTGGTCTTTTAGATATTTTCCTTTAATTTATAAAATTGGAGCTAATTCTTAGTCAAGTGTGTCTACTCAGCAGTGAGGCCTGTTCTGTGCTCTCCTTATATACTGCCTCATGCCTTTTATACAAAAAGCTATAAAGTCATGATAGACTGAAGGGAAATATTCTTTTTCCTTTTTTTTACCCTCTATCCATTAAAAACTTTTTCAAACAATTATGGCAGGCATAACCCTCAACTATTGAGTTATTTTAGGTTCTTTTTCAATGTAATATATATATTTTAACATTTAGTCCCCCTGTATTCTGGGAGATGGGGTGGTGTGGGAGTGAAGACAGGTGGAAGAAACAGCAAAAAACAAAAAGAAATAATCAGAGGAGAACAAAGGACTGTAAAACTGATCTAGGGCACTTCAAAAATCAAGCTGCTACAATAAAAAAAAGGAATACTCATTTATGGAAAAATATTATTGTATTCAAAAGATCAGCTTATTTGTAGCCAGTTCGTATTTAAAGTAGTTTTAAATTGGATCCTGTCTTGCACGATGACAAGGAAGTGTCCTAGGGCTGGGAACATAAGTAAAAAATACTGACCGGGTTGATTCAGAGTGGATCTGGGTTGGAAAAAGCAAGAGGTTAAGGACAACAATATTACAGAAGTCGACATGAACCAATTGGAGATAAGCAGGGAATACTTTCAAGTCAAAGCTTCCAGTGATCATCAGTATTGCATGCCGGCTAAGTTGCTAGTCGTGTTCTACTCTTTTCAATCCTAAGAACAGTAGCCCACCAGGCTCCTCTGTCTATGGGATTCTCCAGGCAAAAATACTGGAGTGGTTGCCGTGCCCTCCTCCAGGGGATCTCTTTGACCCAGGGATTGAACCTTAGTCTGTCTCCTGCATTGACAGTCGGGTTCTCTACCACTAGCACCACCTGGGAAGCCCATCAATGTTAGAAGTATCTAAAAGACAGGTAATGAGTGCTGGACTCCACCCCAAACAGCACCCCAGCCTGCCCCACGTGGGGTGTATCGCTGCAGAGTTACACTGGCATTCTCTCCAGGCACAGTGATGGCCACTGGCAGCGCAAGCTTGAAGAGAGGTGGGTAGCACTGTGTATAGCAGCATAGCTGTTAAACTTTGCATTTTCAGCCTGTTTCAAGGTCTCAAACCCTGAACCCTTGTGAATATGCATGAGTGCAGCGCAGTTAGACAGAATATTGGCTGCAAGGTAGAAGCAAATCCTATGCAATCCTATTTCCTTCAGACAGTTTCTCTCACTCATGGGCTAATCTTATATAAATGAGCAAGGATCTGGCCTGGCTTGCAATCACACTGACCTTCAGGGTGGAGCCCTTGTACTCTGACAGGTTTGCAAGAGAAACCCCGGGGTTAGGATGCCAGATTGCCAGTACAGAAGCAGAATTGAAAACAGAGGTAAATAATTGTTTCTCTGAGGCGATTTCAAGGTTCTCCAACAGAACTGTCTGTTTATCAAACCTCCATTTCATAGTATCCTTTTGTTTATAGAAAAGCAGACCAAAATACCTGCAACTAACCTGAGCAAATTTTAAATGACATGCACAGGAATCCCCAGCTAATTTGCACCTAGTTATAGTTTCATACATGCCTGAGGGCAAACTCCATGACACTTCTCACTGAAATATTCCAGCCTGCCACTTAGAGAGGAACACTGTGATTTCAATTTGAAAATTATATGTAAACAAAAGGAGTTTCTTAATAGCAACTTACTTTAAGAACTGCCTTAGAAACCTAAAGCACTTTAAGAAAGCTAAATCAGACCAATATGGACTTTTTTCCCCCTAATGTAGGAAAAAAAAAAGAAAGAAAAAAACTCAGCAGGGGCTGAAATATGTGACAAACAATTTGGAAGCAGCTGTGCTGATTGCGATAGTCTCCCAATAACATACTGCTTGTATTTTCTTCTCAGTTTGATTCCTTGACTCCAGGAAATATTGAAAAGATACAAAGCATTTTCTTATGGCAAGGTGCTTTTACTGTGATCAGTTACCTTTCCTTCTGTAAGCTCTGCTGTGGTTAGTCACAGGATTAACGTCTAAGAAGGCAGAGGGGCCAGGGCTCTGAGTTATGCCTGTCTTTTTCTTTTTTCTCTTCTTTTCAAAACGCACCTTCAAATTGAAAAGTGTGTAAAAGGAATTCCAAATATCAATAGCAATGATTAATTTTCTGGCAGTTATAGGATAATAAGTTACTAACAAGAAAATTAAATAAGGAACCATAAAGAATTTATGAAAGTTACTGTAATTTTAATATGTTTGAAGCCTTGGCAACCAGTCTTCAGAGTATATTAAAACCTCTCAGATTTTGCAATTAAATCTTATGACCACAAGATCTACCACAAATATTTATTAAGTGCTACTAGGTGGTATTAAGTTGTAGTAAACTCAGTATTTCTGGTGATTTTATGTACATTTTTTTACAATGTCATCTGGAATTTGTTTTTGTGTAAGGTGTGATAGTAGAGTTGTAATATTTTCTTCCTGTCTTTTTATAATTAGCCAGCAAAATGTCCCAACTTCATCTTCTTCATTTTTCACTGAATTGTTACTTTAAACATATGACACGTGTGCATGCATGTCCACAGATATACCTGTTTATTTCTGGGTGTTCTATTTTGTTTATTTGACCTATCTATTCCTGTACTGGGCTTCCCTGGTGGCTCAGAGGTTAAAGTATCTGCCTCCAATGTGGGAGACTCGGGTTCAATCCCTGGGTTGGGAGATCCCCTGGAGAAGGAAATGGTAACCCACTCCAGTATCTTTGCGACCCCATGGACTGGAGAATCTGGTACTGTATTGCAATAATTATAATTGCATCATCTCATTATGCTTTATTTATCAGGATTACTTTAGATAGTATTGAAACTCATTTATTCTCCTATATAAAATTTAAATTTTATCCAATTTTAGAAAAAGATTACTTTTGAGAATTGTATTACATTTTAAACTTAATTTGGGGAGAATTAACATTTTTAATAATGAATTTTCCTATGTAATAGTGTTTCTCTCCCCTCTTCAGATTTTATAATTCTCCTCCTATGGTTTCTGAGCACTACCTCTGCTTACATTTTCCATTGCTCATCGGCTCTAGGGCAGCATCCAATAGTTTGAATGAGTCTGGGTTATTCCTTTGTTCCCTTTGGGGGAGTCTTCAAGGAGCCATGTGATGAGCACACCATCTCTGAGGGTTAAGCCTAGTGTTTCCTAGGCTCAGTTTCTGTCTAAACAAGTCTTTTTACTTGTGGTACACTTGTATCAATTTCTGATCCCCTTCCACCCAACCACCACTCTTACTGTGCATCATTTGGTAACCTAAATATTTAGTTCTTTGATTAGTCTTTCTGGCTCTCAGTCATTTCTTACTGTCTTTTCTAATGAGCCACAAAGCATATTCAGAGATCCTCTAGCTTAGGAGAAAACAGACTATGCAGAGCTCTCTTCTGATTCCAGGCACTTTAATTCACAGTCCTCCAACAGACAATAGGAGGACAATCTTACTGACTGCCTAATAAAATCAGGAGAAATTGCTCTCTAAATGTGTTATGACTGGATCATGTCTTTGCTCACATGGCATGCAATAGAGATCCAGGACAATTTAAGGTGGTTTTCTCATTTTTGGTCTCTATTAGTATAGGAAAAATAAAAACCATAGTTAGGACATTGAAAACATTTCACTCTCATAATAGGTGGTAGAACTATCAATTCAGATTCCACATTTATGGGATTCTTTTATGTGTCAGGCGGGTACTTGTGCTCTCAGATACTATCTAATTTTATGATAGTCTCAGGTTTTCAAAAGGCAGCTGTGAACCCAGATATCTGAAATTTTTTTTAAAAATGGCTATGAAAGCTTAAGTTCATGTATCAGTATTAAAACAATCACAGGAAGTCAGAGCCAATAGTAATGGTAAAATAAATGCAGCAGGCAGTATTTGTTGAGTTTTTATTATATATTGGATGCTTTAAATAATTCATCATTATTGTTATTACAACAATTGCATGGCATATGTAAAAGTATACAAAAAAAGGCCTTAATTAACCTGATTACCACAATGGTGTAATCACTCACCTAGGGCCAGACATCCTGGAGTGTGAAGTCAAGTGGGCCTTAGGAAGGATCGCTATGAACACAGCTAGTGGAGGTGATGGAATTCTAGTTGAGTTATTTCAAATCCTAAAAGATGATGCTGTGAAAGTGCTGCACTCAATATTGCAGCAAATTTCAGAAACTCAGCAGTGGCCACAAGATAGGAAAAGGAATCTTGTATTTGCATATATCCCACTTGCATTTATTTACTCCCAAAAAAAGGCAATGGCCAAAGAGTGTTCAAACTACTGCATTATTGTACTTATCTCACACGCTAGCAAAGTAATGCTCAAAATTCTCCAAGCTGGGCTTCCACACTACATGAACCAAGAACCTCCAGATGTTTAAGCTGGAATTAGACAGGGCAGAGGAACCAGAGTTCAAATTGCCAACATTTGTTGGAGCATAGAGAAAGCAAGAGAATTCCAGAGAAACATCTGCTTCATAGACTATGCTAAAGCTTTTGACTATGTGGATCACAACAAACTATGGAAAATTCTTAAAGAGATAGGAATACCAGACCTCCTTGCCTGCCTCCTGAGAAATCTGTATGTAGGTCAAGAAGCAACAGTTATAACCAGACATGGAACAATGGACTGGTTCCAAATTGGGAAAGGAGTACGTCAAGGCTATATATTGTCACCCTGCTTATTTAACTTATATGCAGAGTACATCATTGAAATGTTGGGCTGGATGAAGCACAAGCTGGAATCAAGATTGCTGGGAGAAATATCAATCACCTCAGATATGCAGATGACACCACCCTTATGGCAGAAAGTGAAGAGGAACTAAAAAGCCTCTTGATGAAAGTGAAAGAGGAGAGTGAAAAAGTTGGCTTAAAGCTCAACATTCAGAAAACAAAGAACATGGCATCTGGTCCCATCACTTCATGGGAAATAGATGGGGAAACAGTGGAAACAGTGTCAGACTTTATTTTTTTGGGCTCCAAAATCACTGCGGATGGTGATTGCAGCCATGAAATTAAAATACGCTTACTCCTTGGAAGGAAAATTATGACCAACATAGACAGCATATTCAAAAGCAGAGACATTACTCTGCTAACAAAGGTCTGTCTAGTCAAGGCTATGGTTTTTCCAGTGGTCATGTATGGATGTGAGAGTTGGACTGTGAAGAAAGCTGAGCGCTGAAGAATTGATGCTTCTGAACTGTGGTGTTGGAGAAGACTTTTGATAGTCCTCTGGATTACAAAGAGATCCTCCATCACTTCATGGGAAATAGATGGGGAAACAGTGGAAACAGTGTCAGACTTTATTTTTTTGGGCTCCAAAATCACTGCGGATGGTGATTGCAGCCATGAAATTAAAATACGCTTACTCCTTGGAAGGAAAATTATGACCAACATAGACAGCATATTCAAAAGCAGAGACATTACTCTGCTAACAAAGGTCTGTCTAGTCAAGGCTATGGTTTTTCCAGTGGTCATGTATGGATGTGAGAGTTGGACTGTGAAGAAAGCTGAGCGCTGAAGAATTGATGCTTCTGAACTGTGGTGTTGGAGAAGACTTTTGATAGTCCTCTGGATTACAAAGAGATCCAACCAATCCATTCTAAAGGAGATCAGTCCTAGTTTTCTTTGGAAGGACTGATGCTAAAGCTGAAACTCCAGTACTTTGGCCACCTTATGCGAAGAGTTGACTCATTGGAAAAGACTGATGCTGGGAGGGATTGGGGGCAGGAGGAAAAGGGGACGACAGAGGATGAGATGGCTGAATTGCATCACAGACTCGATGGACATGTAAGTAAAGTAAGTAAAGTCACTCAGTCGTGTCCGACTCTTTGTGACTCCATGGACTGCAGCCCACCAGGCTCCTCAGTCCATGAGATTCTCCAAGCAAGAATACTGGAGTGGGTTGCCATTTCCTTCTCCAGGGGATCTTCCCGACCCAGGGATCAAACCCGGGTCTCCCGGCATTGGAGGCAGACACTTTAACCTCTGAGCCACCAGGGAATCCCAAGAGAAGGCATCGGCAGGGGACGACGTGGTTAGACAGCACAGGAGACAGTGGAGGACTGAGGAGCCAGCCTGGCGTTCCGACGGAACAGGCGCAACCGCCCAGGAGGCAAGTTCCCTCGAAAACGGTTGGCAGCCTCTTGGAGGCGGTGACCAAAGAGAACAGTGGCCCGAACGGGGATCGAACCCGCGACCTTGGCGTTATTAGCACCACGCTCTAACCAACTGAGCTAACCGGCCCCTGACTCGATGGACATGAGTTTGGGTGATTCTGAGAGCTGGTGATGGACAGGGAGGCCTGGCGTGCTGCGATTCATGGGGTCGCAAAGAGTCGGACACTACTGAGCGACTGAACTGAACTGAACTGAAATAGTAAGAAGGATTGAAATTCTATTTTCACTTGTAGCATGGAGAGATAATCTCAAAATAGGTTTCATTTGAAGAAAACAACAACAACAACAATCAAACAAGTAATCAATAGGATTTTCTAAAGATTTTGACCAAATGGAGAATGAAAGACACAGAGCATTTAGGTCATTTCTCTGAGGAAAGAAGAAATAGCAGTTTCCATGAAGCATCATGTTGAAAGAAGTCAAGCCACAGCATCCTGGATTTTGAAAGTTGTGGTATCTTCCCCAATCAAGTTCATCATGACAGTGAACTGAATCTTACTGAGGAGAAAGGATTTTTCCTCAACAACCCACACATCTGTATCAAATTCATTTAGAAGAGCAGCTGAGGCAATTTTCTAAGCCCTATACTTTATCAATATTACAGAGATATGTGGAAGAAAGTCCACAGGAGTAACTGGAAGACAGGGCGAAAAGCAAAGAGGTTAAAAAGGAAACCTAGAAAATGCTGTCACTGTAAAGATTACAGTTTCTGAAGCAAAATCTCAGACAATGCTCGCTGTTTGAGAGAACTTGTGATAACTGCTCTAAGCAGAGTAATTTTGTTTGTGTATGGAGGAAAAAGAAAGAAAACATTTCCAAACAGTAACTAATATTTAGAAAGGAAGCTTACCTGAAGCAAACCAGAACCATTATGTTTGTCTAATAAAAATGGGATTTTCAAATTAGCAAAAATTTGCCTTTTATACATATTGTACTCATATTTCCCATGCATAGCATTCAAATATTAAAATCTTTACAGAACCTTTTATTTAGTGGAATCCATGTGTGCAACATTTTGCATTGCCCCAGATAAAAATTCATTTCGTACTGTCATGCTGTCTCAATCCTGAGGAAAGGCATACAAATCCCCATTTTACCAGGACAATAGCTTTGGGTAGAGGATAAACTAGTCCTCCTTAATCTCCACTATCCCCCAGCTGACTCTGGAGGGCCACCCACATGGCCAGAGATTTGGGGAAGAACTGAGGTGAAGAACTTCTAAGAATGGCCTTTTCTTTCCCAGTATCTCAACAACTTCTGGACCCATTCAAAGAAGCCAAATAATAAATGCCATTTTCATGGTGTTTTATACTTAACAAAGAGCCAGGTTGATTAAGTTTTCATAAAAGTTGCAGCTATACTTTGTTGACAGCAATGCAGGTCAAATAGGTTGCATAACATTTTTAGGATCATTAGGAAATACTAGAGGTGGGGATTCAACCCAGGCAATCTTTGGGGTGTCCAGCTGTGCCTTGGCCAAAGAACAGAAGCAAGACTGGGAGAACTTTTTCTTTCAGTGGTTCTGAAGCAGGAGGTAGATGCCTCCCTCACCACCGGCCCCCACCCAACCCCCAGAATAAGCAACTGGAGATTCATTCCCTGTAGACCAATACTTTAAGATAAGAATAGCAGGACAACCAAAAGAGGAGGCTGCCCAGATAAGAGATACGAGACCGTATATTTTTCCTTCCCACAGTCAAGGAAACCCTCCTGACTAGAAAGCTTCTTGTCGGTCAAAAGCGGGCTGATGCTAAGTCTATCTACCCACTGGCTTCTTTGGTGGAATCCATCTTGGCAGAGAGATATGTGTGTGCACGTGGGAGGATTCTGAGTTATACCAAATATGGACTCAGAACCAGGCAAATCAAAATGATCGGCCAAAGGTAACCCCGAACAAATGCCCCATAAAAGTGACTTCAACTACCACCAGGGTGTGACTCTCTGAGTTCACCCGTGTCTATCCACACATACTGTACTCTTTTCCTCCTAATAAACACTTTCTTTCGCTCCATTCCATCTTCATGGGAATTCTTTTTTTTGCAAAACTAAAGGGCCAGGGCCTTGTCACTGACCACTGGTTTAGTGGCTATGAATTAGCACTTTCACTGCTGCAACCCAACCTTAATCTCTGGCCAGGAGCAAAGCCTTCAAATCACCACAGGCCAAGGCCACTCGAGATCAGTTCCTGTGTCTGGGAGTCAAGACATGATCCTTTGGTTCATTTGCAGGAAGGGTCTTCTTGCAGAGGTGAGGTGAGGTGAGGTCGCTCAGTCGTGTCCGACTCTTTGCGACCCCATGGACTGTAACCTACTAGGCTTCTCAGTCCATGGGATTCTCCAGGCAAGAATACTGGAGTGGATTGCCATTTCCTTCTCCAGAGGATCTTCCCAACCCAGGGATCGAACCCGGGTCTCCCGCATTGGAGGCAGACGCTTTAACCTCTGAGCCACCAGGGAAGGCTTCTTGCAGAGCCCTGTTCTTTTGACATTTATCCTATTTATGTCACTTCAAATTGTACCAACTATCTGTGTAGTGGGTCTATTACCTAAGGTCTGCTACTTTCTAACCAAGGAGTTTTAGGCAAGTAATTTAACATCCCTACATCTAGGTTTATTTCCTCTATTAAATGGGGATAGAAGCATCTATCATATAGTGCTGGGAGGATTAAATGTGATGCCATGTGCAAATCACTTATCAATACAAAATACATACTAAACACTAAATAGATAAGAAAAAAACTTTTTTTTCTTTAATTAGCAGGGAGTTGGTAATATACAAGTTCAGTGGTGAACATTTCCATCTCCAGTTAAACTGTGAGCTGTCAGGCGGACAGGCCATCACTGATTTAATGTATCTGTATTTAACGTGCTTTATTTATTTAATCTAATGTAGTCTGCATTGTACCCTGGGGCTCTCCCTAAGGATATGTTAATCCCTTTTACTCACTCTTAGAAAAGCAATACTTTCTCACTTCTTAGAAGGAACATGGTCTTGTTTAGAATCTGAGAGCCTAGGGAGCTGAAGCTAATTCTCTGAGGGATAAATCAATTAGAATGAAGGGATGGAAGGGTAAGTGGATAGAGAGAGTAACATAATAGCTCACCCTTTAATCTTCCTGATTAGTAAAATGGAATATAGAGACCTATTTGAGTCATTCAAATGACTATTTTTGTTAGAACAATCATTTTCTGAACTAGGAAGTTATCTTCTAAACTATACTTTGGGATATCAGAGTTTCATTACTTAAAATAAGAGGCATTTAATCAACACTCATTTTATAGATGATGTAAATCAGGCCCAAAGAGTATGTTCAAATGTATCTCTGAAATGTCGTCGGTAAACCATCCTATTTTCTCAAAGATCAATGCATTTGAAATTTCTTCTGCAAAATAATTAAAAATAAAATAGAAAATTTAAATGTAGCTTAGTTAAGTATTTTTCTTTTTTTGCTAAAAAGATTAAAACAGACATAAATACCATCATTAGTGGAGCTGTAATGTCAGTGGTATACTAATCAAAATTTCTTTGGGGTAAATCCATGATCATTTCTGTTTCCTCTGGGTCATCTGCACTTAGAGAGGTCACCTTTTTGGTGATGTCATCAGAGGAAAAAGGTAATATTCTTTAAATGTAACTGACTGCAATCAGTCACCTGTGCTGGGGGGAAGCACTAAGCAATAAATTCTCTTTCTGCTCAACATATCAATCAGAAAAATCATTTATTAAGCTTGATAGCTCACCTGATCTCCAATCTACTCACTCAACAAATATGTTTTGAACATCTACCAGTGCAAAGAACCATGTTGAGTGATAATGACATGTTGGTAAGGAAAATAGACATGGTCTCTGCTCTCATGGAATTTACAACATAGTAGGTTACAACATAGTAGGAAATAATAGATATTGGCCAATAAATGAGTAAATGAATATATAATTGCAAATCATGAAAAGTGTTATGATCAGGGCACCAGGTTTAGGATTGTCAGTATTAAACTTACATATATTAAAAGCAGTCATTATTTATCTGAAGTTCAAATTTCACTGGGGTCCTACACTTTTATTTGTTAAATCTGGCAGTTTTACCAGTGTAAAAAATGTGTGTGTGTGTGTGTGTGTGTGTGTGTGTGTATGTGTGAGTCAGAGTAGAGATATACTAGATTGGATAGTCAAGCAAAGCTCACTCAGACACTGTATTTAATTTGAGATGGACAGAAAAAAGGAGCAATCCAGGAGAGGAAGAGGGTGGCATGATGGGATGTTGTTGTAGGTGTGGGAGGGGTAAAGTATTTATTCCAAACAACAAAAAAAAGAATAGCATGTTCAAAGACCCTAAGATGTTCATCCAGTCAGCAAGTATTCACTGAGTATTATGAGTCAGGCACTGGGGATACAGTGGTGAGTAGGACCAAAGCATTCTCCACTCTCATGGACCAACCAGTCTAAAGAACCAATTGAGGATGACAGGGCATAGCAGAAATGAAATACTTAGCAAGGGGATGGAAGATAATTCAAGTATACCATTTTTTTTTTTATTCCCTTAGTGCTAATATAAGGCTCAATGAAAAAAAAATATGTATTTTTGTTGAATTCAACAACCATTTATCCTTATCTTGTCCAGGGGAAAAAAAGAAAAAAAACATTGACAGACAACCTTTTGTTATCCTTTACAATAACTGTCTTTGTGTTACTCATCAATAAAATGCCTCAAAATCAATGGGAAGTAAAATGAATTCTCTAGAGAAAATTCAGATGCATTTAAATAACTCCCTAAACCAATTAATACAAGTGGAGGAAAAAGGTCCAAAGACACAAACACAAAACAACCAATGTTTAATCCAGTGCATCTCAAGAATAGCAGAGATACTCTAGATGAGAGGAGGGATCCCACTAAAAAGGGTAAATTCTAGAAATGTAGTCATCTGGGAACTTCCAGGATAACCACAAATACCTTATACTCAAGTGAACCGTCCTATTGCTCTGAAGATCACTTCATTTGGGGGAAAGAAGTGACTCTTGTGATAAGAGCACAGAATCATTCTTCTCATCATAGAAGCCAAGGCAAATTCTTTCTACTTTGACAATTATCTGAGATTTTAAAAAATAATATCTACTGTATTAATGGTAATGCAGTTCATGGGGAAAATGATCAGAGATTAATTTTCAGGCCAAGAGCTGAGTTCATTATGTGAAAATCTAAGGGGAGGAATGGAATTCTTATTTAAAGCTCAATTTTTAATTTGCTTATTTGAACAAATAAAAAATAAATTCATACCAGTATGTATTTTCTGAATATTATGGACTTTGCTTAAAGTATGTTTCTTTAGAAATGCTCTTACCTAGGTTTTTCATCAATTAATAGCTGAAAACAAAGCACTCTGATAGGATGATTCAGTTCAGTTCAGTTGCTCAGTCATGTCCAACTCTTTCTGACTCCATGGACTGTAGATGGCTTCCCTGTCCATTACCAAATTCTGGAGTTTGTTCAAACTCATGTCTATCAAGTCGGTGATGCCATCTAACCATCTTATCCTCCAAGGAGATCCAACCAGTCAATCCTAAAAGAAATCAGTCCTGAATATTCACTGGAAGGACTGATGCTAAAGCTGAAACTCCAATACTTTGGCCACCTGATGTGAAGAACTGACTCATTGGAAAAGACCCTGATGCTGGGCAAGATTGAAGGTGGGAGGAGAAGGAGACGACAGAGGATGAGATGGATGAGATAGGATGATTATGATGTGATAATTAATAATCCAGAGGCTAATTATGTCAAGCTATTAATAATCTTAAGTACATGTGGTAGTCTATTTCTCCAGCCTGTTATTATCTCCTGTAATCTCAACATAGTACTCTGTATATTTGCTATACTTCTTAGATTAATATCAATTGCAAATTTGACAAGCCTGCAATCTGTTCCTCCATCTCTGTCACTGAGAAAAATATTGAACAGGAAAAGTCCCTAAAACTCTGCCAAGCTGCTAGAAATATTGACTTTTATTGCTACTTAAATCAATACCCAATTACTTAATTTTCCTTCTTACTAACTCTAACTTGTCCATATTATTCCATGAGATTCTGATGAGAGGATAAGCACCTTGCATAAATCCAAACAAAATTCAGTAGGGATTAAAAATAAATCCTTGAATTTGGGTCAACAATTCTAATGCACTGTTGAAAACATTGCAGCAGCAAACTCATTCACAGTACAGCAACTAGGATGATGAATGAATCAGAATTATGTTTTATGTTGAATAGAAATAGGGATCTGCAGAGGAGAAAACAATGAATTATTTTCAATAGTTTTACTTTTCTAACATATAAATGTGGACTTCCTTATAACTCAGATGGTCAAGAATCTGTCTGCAATGCAGGAGATCTGGGTTGGATCCCTGGGTCAGGAAGATCCCCTGGAGAAGGAAATGGCAATCCATTCCAGTATTCTTTCTGGAGAATCCTATGGAAAGAGGAGCTTGGTGGCTACAGTCTAGGGGGATACAAAGAGTCAGACTCCACTAACTGACTAACATACAATATATAAATAGCTTTCATACGAAAGAGAAGGTGCTCAATACTAAGGTGGCAAATTCAAAGTTCCACAGAGTTTGGGCAGGTAACATGAATGAGGGAGGAGAGACTTATCTTCCTTCTCCTCCTTTGATAGACAGAAACACAAGAAATAATGCCTTTCCTCTTCTCTCTTCTGTACAAAGCTACTGTGCCTACTCACTAGCCAATGGCAGATGATTCTTGGGCTCAATTTAGGGGCCACATGGGGTGGTGGGAACCGTGACTAACTGAAGTGTTGTGCTGGGTTAAAGGGAAAGTTTCCTCATGTCAGCTAATTTTTGTCAGGGGAAACGTTAGCTATGCTGTGTCAGTCTTAGTACAGCTAACAGCTTTTTAAAAAGTAGTCAGAAATCTGGGTTTTTATGCTAATTCTCTTGATTTTTAAACCTGGGCAATTAAATTTACATCGAAACACATACACACACACTTTGGCAATCAACACTGGAAAAATCCGACAAAACCAGGCTGCTGGTTACTATAGGATTTCCAGGGGTGAGACCAGGACCCCAGGAAAGGATTTGAAGGCACAGGGAATCAGGCAGGAGATGAGCTGTTCCTCAGAGTTGCCCTGCTTTCCTTCCATCACCAACTCTGGGTGGCATGACCTCCTGCTGGTCACACTGGAAGGCAGTCTTACCTGAGACTGGATTGATTGACCTTTAACGCCCTCTTTCACTCTGAGGGCTATGGTTCCAAAGAAAGCTTTCCCTGGGGGTTCAGAGAAAGGAATCTAGGACTGATGGTTCTTGATAATGTTTGCTGGAGATGGAAGGTGTGATCTAAGCTTTGCAAAACAATAACAATTTGGAGACAGAACATAGGGAGGAAATTCCTAACTGATAAAAGGACAGGTGCAAAATAATTAAGGTAGAAATGAGGATGGCCTGAATGGAGGTGACAGTGAGAAGACTCGAATGGAAGTGGAAGCTTTTCATCAATTAAACCCAGGATCTCAAACTGGTCACCTCCAGTTATGCTTGGTTATAACCAAGTTTAGAATTAAAATTGAATCTCAAGTAATTTTGGCAGCATGCACCTTCCACTGAATCACTGGCCCCACCACCACTTTTTGTGGTCTTGTGCCTTGCTGCTGCTGCTAAGTCGCTTTAGTCGTGTCCGACTCTGTGCGACCCCATAGACGGCAGCCCACCAGGCTCCGCCGTCCCTGGGATTCTCCAGGCAAGAACCCTGGAGTGGGTTGCCATTTCCTTCTCCAATGCATGAAGGTGAAAAGTGAAAGGGAAGTCGCTCAGTCGTGTCTGACTCTTCACTACCCCATTGCCTGCAGCCCACCAGGCTCCTCCGTCCATGGGATTTTCCAGGCAGGAGTACTGGAGTGGGGTGCCATCGCCTTCTCCGTGTCTTGTACCCTAGATCATCACAAATTCGTATTATCTGCTTTGCTCACAAACTACTTAGAAATGCATTGTCACTAATACGAAGGGGAAAAAATTGATTTTATATAAATATATACTCATGGGTCAAGTTCATGATGGATACATCCAACACACCTTAAACATTTTTATGTGGTTAGGGATTTGGAACTTCAAAAATGATCTAAATGGATTGGCCAAATATTTCAATTTTCAATCAACTGTTCTGGAATCATAGTCATACATTTCTAGGGTTTCAGTCTTTTAACATACAATCAATTTTTCTGTCACACAATTACCTGTGCTTATACAAGCCTTTTACAACCACCCTCCATTGATTGGCATCAAATCCCTGTTCACTCATTCATTAAACAGAGGCCTACTAACAACAGATGGCCAACTATTATGCCATTTGTAGGTGCTTGGAATGTAGCATTAAACCCAGCTTAAAACCTCTACTAGGCAACAGGTGCAGAGAAGGCGATGGCACCCACTCCAGTGCTCTTGCCTGGAAAATCCCACGGATGGAGGAGCCTGATGGGCTGCAGTCCATGGGGCTGCGAAGAGTAGGACACGACTGAGCGACTTCCCTTTCACTTTTCACTTTCATGCATTGGAGAAGGAAATGGCAACCCACTCCAGTGTTCTTGCCTGGAGAATCCCAGGGACGGCGGAGCCTGCTGGGCTGCTGTCTATGGGGTCACACAGAGTCGGACACGACTGAAGTGACTTAGCAACAGCAGCAGCAGCAGGCAATAGGTGACAATGAAACAGCAATATACTCTCTGTATTAAAGATTAAGGCACTGCAAAAGTAGATAGAGTAAAATGTGAAAGCCTTTCTCTTACATTTCTCTCATATGCACTTGCACACAAACGTCAAGCTTCCCAGGCAGTGCTAGTGATCAAGAGCCCGCCTGCAAATGCAGGAGGCATAAGAGATATGGATTTGATCCCTGGGTCAGAAAGAACCCCTGGAGGAGGGTATGGAAACCCACTCCACTATTCTTGCCTGGAGAATCCTATGGACAGAGGCGCCTGGCAGGCTAGAGTCCATAGGGTCACCAAGAGTTGGACACGACTGAAGAGACTTCGCATACACGCACATACAAATGTCACTTTTGCATAAATGCTATCATAAATATGTATTTTCCAGAAATGTTATTTTGTAACTAAAAATGCCTTAGAGATTTTTCTGTCATCTACTTTTTTAGAGGTTCCAACTTGTTCCCTAGTTTGTATGTAGCACAAAATACTTAATTTCTTCCTTATGAAAAGACATTATTGACTGTTTACATCTTTGTTGTTGTGACACTGATGACTATAAAGGTATCTTTGTCTGCATAAGAAAATATCCTTGAGTTATGTTACTGGAGGTAGTTTTACTGGGTGCATTTAAAATGTTGGGTGATACTGGCAAAAGTATATAACAACACCTGATTCTCTTCATTCTTGACAACACTGAAGTAAACACGAAAAAAACTTTTTAATTCTTGCCAGATCGATGGATGTAAAATGTCTCATTTGAATTTGTATTTTCTCCATTTTTAAATACACATCATTTTACTTGACTATAAGTATGTATATGTATTAATACATGTATATACACACATAGAGAGAGATATTTGCACATTATTTGTTTATATTTTTTATTCAACTTTCTATTGTATTACCTTTTCCACATTAATTTGTAGGTGTTCTTTGGGCATTTAAAATATTATGACTGTCAAGATGTTGCAAATATTTCCTTCTAGTCTATCAATTGTCTCCTGTCTATGCTGTTATTTACTTTTTAAAATTTGTGTATCAAGTCAGTTGATTTTTTATTTTACTGCTTGTGAGTTTTGAGTCTTATTTATAAAGACCCAAATGTTTATCAACATTTCAAAATTATAGAATTAATTTTTGAATTTTCTCCTAGTATTTTCATACTTTTTTCTTAACATTTTGCTCTGTACCCCTCTAGAATTACTTTTTAGGAATGATGTGAATTAGGTATTTAACTTTTTCTCCCAAAGGAACAGCTCATTGGCCCACACTATTAAAACACCTAATCCATTGCATTTATATTGGAAGAACAATTTGGCTTGAGTTGCACATTCTGTCCCTCAGAAGTGAAAATGTGCGGCCTTTCCATCTTCTGAAATTGAATGTCACTGTAGTCAAGTCCAAGGCCAACCTCATTATTTCTGTTTTTGTAGGTGACTTGAATTGTCTGCCTAGATGTCCCCATAATTCTTTCTTTAAATTTGAAATTCAATAACTTTGCCAGATTATCTCATCATCGTGATGATTCCAAATGAAATTTTCCTGGCATTCAGTGGGTCCTTCAAGTCTTTCAATCCACTTACTACATCATTGTATTGTAGAATATTGAGAATATTGTTTTATTGTGTTTTTAACTAATTTCCATGTGTTTTCTTCTTCAAAATCACTCAACTACCTACCATCAATTTTCTACTATATTTCCTATAGTCATTGTCATATCTAGGTTCTTTTCTACTCTGGTTTTATTATTTCCTCAGACTCGTCTTCTATGTCCCTGACAGTGTTTTCAGAGGAGTTCATTGTCTTTTTGTTGCTTCCAAAGTTTAATCTTTTAAGTAATTGTATTTATCACTCTAGGTTCCTCCTGAGTCCTGCCAGTCCACTTTTAATCTCCTTCGGTTATTTTATGTCTCTTCTAGGAAGCCTTGAATCATATATGTATATCTGCATCTAGAGAGGAAAAGTTGATGTTGTCTTTCATAATAATGGAGAAAGTTTTGTCTAAAATTTTCTAGGATATTTTGGTAAATTTGACTGTAGGGGATGGCGGTTGTGGGTCCTTCTTTTGGGCTTCCCAAGTGGCAATAGTATGAAGAACCTCCCTGTCAGTGCAGGAGACATGAGAAAGGCAGGTTTGATCTCTGGGTCAGGAAGATCCCCTGGAGGACGGCATGGCAACCTACTTCAGTATTCTTGCCTGGAGAATCCCATAGACAGAGGAGCCTGGCAGGCTAGAGTCCATAGAGTTGCAAAGAGTCTGAAATGACATCATGCACGCAAGGGTTTTTCTTTGGCTTAAAGTTTTAAAAATTTTGCAGTTTTGATGAACATGTCCCACTTCCTCCTTTTTGATTATTACTAATTTTAAGAGACTGGCCATTTATTAAAGAAAATTGTAGTTCAAGGTTATGGGGGGATGTGTAGAATAGAGCTGAGTAAGAAGAAGCCAATTGCAGTGTTAATTTGGGTTTGTTCTGCTTATCTATTGTCGCACAAAAAACCACCCCAGAACTTAGTGGTTTAAAACAACAGTCAATTGCTTGGTTTACAGATCTGCAGACTGGGCAGAGCTCAGCAGATTCGGGGACTTTCCAGGTGGCACTAGTGGTAAAGAATCTGACTGCCAGTCCGGAGATGTAACAGATGTGGGTTGGATACCTAGGTCAGGAAAATCCCCTGGAGAAATGAACGACAACCTAGTCCAGTATTGCCTGTAAAATCCCATGGACAGAGGAGCCTTGTGGACTACAGTCCATGGGGTCACAAAGAGCTGGACACTGCTCAGCGACTGAGCATGCATACGTAGCAGGTTCAGTGGTATCAGTTGGGGAAGCTCTAAAGAAGTTGGAGGATCCAATACAAGGGTAGCAGAAAAACTATGTTTTGGTTTGAAAATTGTTGCCTCCCTCCCTCCCAGCAAATAGCCTCCTGCAATGCCTTAGTTGAGAAACTAGAATGTAGGTCAGCATGATTTCGACTCATCTTGCATTTTGAAGGGTCAGATTATTTCCCCCCCCATTTCTCCCTTGGCCTATCCAACCTGATTTAATCTGTGTTCTCAACAATGGAACATTAGCTGGTTTTTTCAGTGATATGATGTGCTGTCAGGTCTGAGAGGAACTGACTTGGCTCAGCAACTTTCCATCTCTTGTTCAAGTTTTTATATTATTTGGCAGCAATACTTCATTTACGTAGCAGGTTCAGTGGTATCAGTTGGGGAAGCTCTAAAGAAGTTGGAGGATCCAATACAAGGGTAGCAGAAAAACTATGTTTTGGTTTGAAAATTGTTGCCTCCCTCCCTCCCAGCAAATAGCCTCCTGCAATGCCTTAGTTGAGAAACTAGAATGTAGGTCAGCATGATTTCGACTCATCTTGCATTTTGAAGGGTCAGATTATTTCCCCCCCATTTCTCCCTTGGCCTATCCAACCTGATTTAATCTGTGTTCTCAACAATGGAACATTAGCTGGTTTTTTCAGTGATATGATGTGCTGTCAGGTCTGAGAGGAACTGACTTGGCTCAGCAACTTTCCATCTCTTGTTCAAGTTTTTATATTATTTGGCAGCAATACTTCATATGTAAATATTTCATAGCTTGTGGTTTAGAGTTGTGACTATTTCTCTGTTTCATGTGTTATGAAAATTCCCTCTCTATTTTTCAATGTTTTTCATAGTGTTTGTTTTGAGAGAGCTTAGTAGAATAAAATATTTTATTCTGCTGTCTTAAGCAGAAGCTCCACATGAACTTTAGAATTACCTTAAAAAAAGCTGTGGGTATTTGAGGAGGGAGATTATTCTTAGGTACAGTTTACTTGGGGAGAGAGTTGACTATTTTATAATACTGAATCTTCCCAATCTATTTCATAGAAAGGTTCCTAATTTATTAAGGTTGTCTTCTTTTGTCCTTCGCTAAAGTTAAGAGTTTTATTCTTATATATCTTATAGGTTTATTATCTAGAGCTATTCTAATTATTTTAGATTTTAAAATGCTATTGTGAACAAAATAATTTTCCCATGGCATTTTATCATCAGTTGTTACTGAATTCTGAAAAATCAATTGATTTTTGTGTGCCAGTCTTCTGTCCAGATTTTTGAGCTCTCTAAATTTTTCCATTTGAGTATCTTATATTCTTACATAGACAGTCATATCAGCTTATAACTTATTTTGCCGTTTATATTTCAAATTTCTTTAATTTTACTTTAAAATCTCAAATTACCTTTATCTTTGGGATATATATAGTCTTTTCTCCTATCTTAGTAAATAGTTATGTTTTGGGCTTTTGTTTTCTCTAATTTTGTCTTCTCATGGTGTTGATCCTATCAGCTTTTATAATCTATGTCCTCAATTTTACTTCTAAAATCCCAATAGATTCTTATATTTTAAATTGGAATAAATGTATAAACTGATGTGTATACCTTGATGACATTAATAAGCAGACTTGAAGAGGCTGACTGTCTTGCTTAGTGGAATAAAGCTAGTAAGTGATAGAGTCATCATCCAACTCTCAGATCAGCCTTCACTTTTTCATGGAGAAAGCAAAACACATGATCCACACATGAAGTATGTTCGAAGGTTAAAATTCTTCCACCAAAACTTTTATCAGAACTCCAAATAAAATTGAGTGCCTACATGTATATATTTTTTACTTTTTATAACTTGTCCTTATAAACCTGCTAATGAAAAGGCTAAAAGCAGATTCTTCTATTAGAATAATAAGCAATGTCTGAAAATCTGCATGTTCAACAGTCACATAATTAAAAATTGATTCCACTTAGAAGATATTCTGATGTCCATAAAAACAAAGTAGGCAGATGAGGATGGGCATGTGGGAAAAGACAGGAAAAGGATAAACTCCCAATGTATTAGGGTTAGGATTTAACTTAATGGGGCTTTCCTGGTGGCTCAGATGGTAAAGAGTCTGCCTACAGTATAGGAAACCTGGATTCTATCCCTGGGTGGGGAAGATCCCCTGGAGAAGGGAATGGCTACCCACTTCAGCATTCTTGCCTAGAGAATTTCATGGACAGAGGTCCCTGGTGGGCTGCAGTCCAAGGAGTCGCAAAGAATCCAACATGACTGAGAGATTAACACTTTTCATTTAGTGGCATCAGATATAGTATGCTCACATCAATGCCATTAGATCAGATTTAACCATTTAACGGCCATTCTGAAAATAAGCAACATGGCACAGGCTTCAAGGCAGATCACAACAAACTGTGGAAAATTCCTAAAGAGATGGGAATACCAGACAACCTTACCTGCCTCTGAGAAACCTGTATGCAGGTCAGCAAGCAAGAGTTAGAAGCAGACATGGAACAATGAACTGATTCAAAATTGGGAAAGCAGTACATCAAGGTCGTATATTGTCACCCTGCTTATTGAGATATGTAGAGTATGTCATGCGAACTGCCAGGTTGCATGAAGCTCAAGCTGGAATCAAGATTGCTGGGAAAAATATCAATATCTCAGATATGCAGATGATACTACCTTAATGGCAGAAAGCTAAGAGAAACTAAAGAGCCCTTGATGAAAGTGAAAGAGGAGAGTGAAAAAGTTGGCTTAAAACTCAATATTCAAAAAATGAAGAATATGGCATCCGGTCCTATCACTTCATGGCAAATAGATCAGGAAATAATGCAAACAGTGACAGACTATATTCTCGGCTCCAAAAGCAATGTGGACAACTGCAGCCATAAAATTAAAAGGCACTTGCTCCTTAGAAGAAAAGCTGTGACAAACCTAGACAGCATATGAAAAATCAGAGACATCACTTTGCTGACAAATGTGCGTATAGTCAAAGCTACAGCTTTTTCAGTAGTCATGTACTAATGTGAGAGTTGGACCATAAAGAAGGCTGAGCACCAAAGAATTGATGCGTTCAAGCTGTGGTGTTGGAGGAGACTCTTGAGAGTTCCTTGGACAGTGAGGAGATCCAGTCAATCCTAAATAAAGGCTGGATACTGAAGCTGGAAGGACTGATACTGAAGCTGATGCGTCAATATCTTGGCCACCTGAAGAGCTGACTCAATGGAAACGACCCTGATGCTGGGAAAGACTGAGGAGGAAAAGAGGATGACACAGGATGAGATGGCTGGATGGCATCATCGACTCAATGGAGATGATGAGTTTAAGCAAACTCATGGAGATAGTGAAGGACAGGGAAGCCTGGTGTGCTGCAGTCCACAGTGCCATAAAGAGTCGGACACAACTGAGCAACTGAGCAATAACACAGGCTTCAGAATTTGACTTTCACACGTTCAGTTGAATTAAGTAGCTTCAGAAAAATCAGATGAAATTACATCATGATTCTGATCCTATCGGATAATACCAGCAATCACATGGTCTGAGTTTTATGTGTTTTGTTTTATGTAAGAGTTCACTGGGCACTCACTCCACTATCTTTTGAAATGAGAAACTTCTGGCCATTAACCAATGAGGAGTAAACTAAATGCTGGGAAGAATTTCTTCCTTTTCCCTTAAACACTGCCTGTCATTCTAGCAGTGAAAAAAAATGATGTATTTGAGGACCCCTGGGACAGGAAAATGGTAAGAGTTCTCAACTTCTTTCCCATAAACAACTGATCTTTTAAAGCTATTAACACAGAAGCTCGGCATTAAATACAGTTAATTTATCATCCAATAGCTGGCAAGGGTGTCAGGCGTTATAGTCATGCTCTGAAAACCAGGCCCTGAGTTCACCCTCTATGGTTGAACAGCTGCTCCTTCCCCAAATTTTAATCAGACTCCCTGAGCATCACATGCCCCAGCAAGGCAGAGCCCACATAAAACCAGCAATAAGCCTGCCATGTAAACTCATTATACAGCCCAAATCATATGAACAGATTATATTCTCTGGGCTGAAAGAGAGCTTTTAATTTAGACCAAAATTTTGACTGCATACCCGATTTGACCCCTTGTTCTCTGGAAATGTTTCTCTTGGAAAAAAAAATATTCAGAATCGATCACTTAAAATAAAAGGCATTTTCTTGGTTGTTCAAAATGAGAATTCAAGCTTAAAACACACCAGAAATAAATATGCCTTAGGACAAAAACATCTTAACCACGAGTTCCTGAAGTTCAGATACATGCCCGCTTCTCTGAGATGACAACCATAGCTTTCTTCAGATTCTGAAAGACTTTGTAACCTCTTCTTCAAAAGTTGAATGGGAAAAAAAAAAAAAAAAGTTGAATGGGCAGTGTTTCAGATCATGTTATGAACAGAAGCCAGTTTGACAATGCTGGAAATTTTACTTCACATCATGGTTGGTTCTTCTCATAGATGTCCTAGATACCTAGTGATGAACTGTCCCCCATCATTAGTCCACAGTCTTGTGAATGTATGTCACAAGTTACAACACAGAGGAGGGAGAATCTCTATCAATTCCCCTCTCACGTATTCAAGGACATTAAATAGAGATAAGGCATTCATATGTAGTGACAAATTTGCAACCTATCAATCTGAAGAAGGACAGATTAGTCACAGAAGAATCACACAAACTCTGTGAGGGACAGTCCCAGCTTTATATAGTGGGGAGAGAGTAAGGTTTAGTTATGCGAACATACATTGAATTGTTTGAAATTATCCTAAATGTTGGTAATGGATTTGGAGAGTGGTTGCCTACTATTTCCGGTTGGGGGAAAAAGGTACCTATTGTGTGAAAGATGCAGATAAACAAATGATTCATCAAGCAACTCTTCTTCATCTGTCCCCGTGCTGATCATACAACCCTCTGGATATTTATCTTTTTACGTGGGTCAGCCTACAGGAAGACTGCTTTTGTCATACGATCTTTGGGGTACTTGAAATCCTAGTGACAGTAATTTCCTGTGGTAAATAATAAACTGGATGTGGATTACGATTCAGCTTCCTACGTAACTTGACTATAGAAAGAAAATGAACCGATCAAGCTAATGTGGATAGTCCAGGCCATGGATCAGTAATTTCTTGGTGCTTATTTTATATCCATGCCCTGCTGTCCGCCTCTGCCTCATACATACTTTGCTTAGCACAAATCATTATCTTAGTACGTGGCTGGTCATCTCAGGCCTGGACTAGAGATCACCAGGTTCTTTTATGTAGAGAGAACCAAAATTTCAAACAGAGGCAAAAATGAATAAGGAGCTACATACATTGTTCATTGTGATTTAGTGAACAATGTACATCAGAAGACAAAACTGTCCCTTCCAGTGTTCTCTCAAAACTGGTTTGCTGCCTAGAACGTTAGCTCAAAGTTACTTGAGGATGTAAATGACAATATTTTAAGGAATCTCCATCACACAGTATATCAAGAACGGATGTGGCAGAAAACATCCCTGCTTTCCACCCAGGGGAGGTAACCTCTTCCCAGGACTTGGTAAGAACTGAATAGATGAATTCCTAGTGTGGATCATAAAATCTGACAATAAGGACGTGAGGCAATCAGAACCAAGAATGAAGAAAACTAGGAAGACAATGAGAAAGATGAAGGACAGCATCCAGAGAAAGCCTGAGAAGTCCCACACTTGAGATACTAGAGGTACAAAGGAGAGAGCCTATAATCTTGATCAGAAAAATGAAAGGATCCCAAGAAAGATACTTTACCAGCTTTCTAACTTGAAGAAATACCTCGTATAGTTTGAAATTATTAAAGACTATCTAAAGTTTCATCGCACATTTGAACTGATTTCAGCATTTCTAAACCAAACTGAAAAGGATTATCTGCTGTCATACTCTTCGACCATTTTGAGAAATATTTTGATGAACACGGCTGCTTGAGTGAAAATTGGATTGCTTTAAAACAGCTCTTTTGCTGTGTTTCTACTTTCTGAACTCAGCATCACCTCTCAGTCCAATCATATTCAATGTTCATCATCTCTGAATATTGTAGTGAATAATAGAGTGCTAGTTCTCACATAATTTACTCCACTAATCACCATTATTATTGCCATGGTCATTCCTTATTAGATTTATGATTATTTCACCAACTTCTTTGCTCACCACTTCTGTCTCCCACTCCTATTTAGTTCATTTTCTTATTTCTATCACTGATTATCCATGAGTGGTAAACTCTTTTTAATCTGTAAATGACTTTATTTCATTCTTTCCCTAGAATGGTAACCTTGTTTGCAGGCTATTTAGAACCCTGTTTATAGATTATTTTCCCTCAGTACTTTGTACGTATTATTCTACTGTCCTCAGGCAACTACTAATGCTAATAAGAAATGCTGCCTTCTAAATTGTTTTCCACTGTCAGCAATTCATCTTTCCTCTCTGGTTGCTTTTCAGATTTCCACTTTGTCTTTGATGATCTCACACTTCACTATAATATATTTGGATGTGAGATAATTTTAATTTATCCAGTTCTGGACATAATGTGATGTCTTAATTTTTCTCTTCAATTCTGGAAAATTAGCATCCATTATTTCTTCAAATAGTGCCACAAATTAACTCTTTCTGCATCCTGGTTCATTTGCAAATTTTATCTTTTGATTAACCATCTGCATTTAATAGGACATTTATCTCATCTGTTTAGTTTTTAATGTCAATATATGCATTTTTCATTTTGGAACAGTCTTTTGCTTCTTCTTTTATTATTCTTTCCTAACTTGTTTTCTGCTCCTCCGCTTATCTCTTTAGTCACTTTAATATGCTTATTTTTTAATATATCTCAATGTTTTATATTTTTTGTTTAGTTCCTTAGAGTGCTTGTTCTGATTTACTTTTGGTTATCTCCTGGCTTTTCTTCATAGTGGAGTCATTTCCTTCCGTGGCTTGTAAATTTTTACTGTGAATTTATTTTCAGGAAGTGTTGTTTTTTACTGTGGGATTTCCATGTTTCTGAGTTGAGATGGTATCACTTCAGAGAAATTTAGCATATTTAGAAATAAGGGAAGGAAAATAAGGCAGGAGCAGGAGTTTCAATAGTCCTAAAAACTTTTAATCTTAATTCATTGGCTTGTATTTCCTGTACACAACTTCCCAGATCAGAGATTTTGATGCAAAATCCAAAAGGCAAGTGTCCTCACCATTTCTTAAGGCTGATGGAGAGAGTCTGTGATGGAGAGAGCACTTTGAGACTTCAGGCTTTATTCAAATAGCTTTTGCACAAGTATATTATCATGAATGAGCTTATAAGACCGGGCTCTGATTTCCACAGGGAAATGGGACTCCAGCTCCCAAACCCTGGGTCTATATCCCGCACAAAATCATGTGGCTACTGACAGTGGCAGCTTCCCACTGTTGCCTTGATTTCTCTCTTGTTTCTTACACTTAGGGAATTTCCTTTCTTCTTCTTCAAATCAATTCTACATTTAGAAGATATCTTTTTGCCTTTTTAGATAAAGCATATATATTTTTTTAAGTTTGTAAAGGCGTGGGGCCTAACTGCTTCATTTCAGTTCATTATGTCCTGAACATTCCATTATTGTGAAATTGGTAGTTGTTATTCTGGGATTAAACTTGTCTTTTCAATCATTTCTTCTAATAGCAGATTCCATGCTACAGGCCACAAGGATGAGGATATAATTCATAACTGGCCAGTCACCATGTTTAATTTCCACAGAGTGCTATGTGATTGGTCTAGAGGTGATCTTCTGATACAAGCAGAGCCAACAGGACTCCTTCTCTGTGGCTGATGTGCAAATATTGATAGAATTAAGTGTTATTTTGAGCTATAACAATATAAGCCTGGAGATAGCATTAGTTACCCTTTCCTGCAGATAGATAGTCTATATATATATATACATATAAATTTTTATTGTTCATAGATATATACATATATATCTGTGCAGTCTATCTGCAGTAGGAAAGAATGATGTTAGCACTCAGAGGGAATCAGAGCCAAGAAAGAAGACAATCATATCTGAACCCCTAAATCCTGGTATGTCCAGAGTCAGCTCAACTCCTGTTAAATAGGCCAGTGAATTCCTTTGCTTAAGCTAATATGAATTGGGTTTCTGTCACTTACATCTGACTTACGTGCCAATAAATTAACGTATAGTGGGATTGAAATAAGACACTATCAACATGGATTTCTTTTATTTATTTATTCTTGGTAGGTCAGTTTGTAGTGAATGGTTTGACATGAAGCAAAGCCAGTTTTGAGTTTCAGAGAAATAGTAAGTAAATGTCAGATCTAATCTGAGAGACAAGGGATGGAGTCCCAGGATGCAGCCAAGGTCAATTCCTGTCATCTGAACAGGGACATTAAGAGGCAGGGTAGGGGAGGTTCCAGAGCCATAGCCAGGAAACAGGAACCAGGGATCAGGAATGAGAAAAAACAAACAAGGCTGCAGCAGCAGGCAGGGTGTGGCAGCAAACACTGGGCTTTCTGACTGAAGCTGGAGGTCAGCCTCCCAGTTGCTTCTTAAAGATACCAAGACCCCTTTCCATTCCTACCAGGTGCCGCCACCTGGTGTCCAAAAGATGAAGTTGGCATGGAACTGACTGCCAGGACTGCCTGCCTGAAGCCAAGAGGACCATAATTTTTTTTTTTTTCTTTTTTCAATTATGTATACCAGCAGTATCCAGACAGGCATCAAAATAAATGCATTTCATGCTGATTATCAGTTTCCAAGGCAAATATCAAAGTGATTTATCCTCAGAAAGATATGTCAAGATAAAAGAAATTTGTTTTTAAGTTAAGCAGATTTATGAGAAATATTGTACTTTCTGGCTGGAATAACAGTTTTGGTTCATGCTCATCAAAAGGAGACATCTTTTTACCACCTCTTTGTTTACAGCTATGGGTCAAATGGTAGAAGTAGAGCTAATGAGGATAACAAATAAGGCTTTTCATATATTTAGAAGAAGCAATATGAATAATATTAAACATCTATCCTCTGGAATGAATTTTAATTTTAATAATTAGTAAAATGTCCCCAGCTTCCAGATAATTAGCTTCATGTCGTGGGTGATGGAGAATCACCTATTTGCCTTCGAGGAGCTTGTAATCTACGTAGAGATGCTGGTACCAAGAAGAAGAATACATTTCCTTAGCACTGTATGTTCAGACAGAGAAGGCAATGGCACCCCACTCCAGTACTCTTGCCTAGAAAATCGCATGGACTGAGAAGCCTGGTGGGCTGCAGTCCATGGGGTCGCTAAGAGTCGGGCACAACTGAGCGACTTCACTTTCACTTCTCACTTTCATACATTGGAGAAGGAAATGGCAACCCACTCCAGTGTTCTTGCCTGGAGAATCCCAGGGATGGGGGAGCCTGGTGGGCTGCCGTCTATGGGGTCTCACAGAGTCGGACACGACTGAAGTGACTTAGCAGTATGTTCAGAACCCATCTCTACAGAGCTATTTTCTGGGATAATTTTTAGAGCAAGTTTCTGTTACACATATAAAATCCTGTGTTAGCTATCATTCGCCTGTTTCACTGAGGAGTTAAGTTGAGCGCACGGATAGGTGGCTGTGCCCATCCTACATCACCAGGGCTCAGCACAATGTCTGGCGCTTATAGGTCCTCAGTACATTTTTGCTGAAAGACTGGATGACATCTCAGGTTCCTGTTAGTTGCACGGTACTTGGAGTCTCACAGCCATCCCATTAATTTCCATTTTAAATTTCTCTTAAGATGCATGCGCTATAAGAAATGTGTTCTTTCAAAATGTCACTCACGCTAAGTGCTAAGCATTCACCAGTATCACACTTTAAATGACATTTTCTAGTAAGAACCTCTAAGTAGCGTAACACTCTTATTTAAAAAAAGAAAACGGTGCTCCATTTCCACACTCTTTTAATAATCTACATTGAATTTCCTTATAAGCATTTGCTTACTAGAAAATGAAGGAACCTAGCATGTATTTATTATCATCCAACAGCCAGCTGTTTAATGAGGTTCTGATTTTATCTCTAAGAAAATCTGGAAGCATTTGTACACTGTGTAATTATTTCACAAGAAGATATTTCAGTACAATACTGGCAGTACTTCAGTTTTGCAGATAAATGACTGAGAACACTCATCGTCCTCTTTCTTCTCTTTCATGGGTAGAAAAATGTCACATTTAAAGCACTCTAGAATCTACATTTAAATGAAGATTCCCAATTATCAAGTATGTTAATGGGGAATTCACTGGACCAAAGCTGATCATTGTATATATTTATATCCAAGCAAAAAAGAATATAAAAATCTGTGATCCCACCTAATACTTTGATTTTGTATGTAAATTACAACATATTATAATTATACACACATAAATTTGGCTGTGGTTTTTTAACCAAAAAATATTAATAGATCTTATAGTATACACCATTTAAATTTTTTTCAGGACTTCCCTGGTGGTCCAGCTATTGAGACTTCATGCTCCCAATGCAGGGAGCCTGGGTTCAATCCCTGGTCAGGGAACTAGATTCCACATGCCTCAAGCAAGAGCCCATATGTGGCAACTAAAACCTGGTGCAGCCAAATAAATGAATAAAAATAATATTTTAAAATATATCAAAGTAACGTTTTTCTATTTTATCTAAAATTTTACTGTGAATATCTTTTAATATCAATAATTTTTCTATCATTTTTTAAATGTTGCATAGAATTTCATGATTTTAATATAATTTACTCAACCAACTAGTAATTTAAGTACAACTTTTTGTTCAAAGCAATGCACTCATCCTTATGAAGAAATTTTTACACATACCCTTAATTGCTTAAGACACAGTTCTAGAAATGAAGTAAATGGGTGAAAGCATTCACAAATTCTAATGAGTATAAATATTGCCAAACTGCCTTTCTAAAAGTTCTATTCCTTTTTTCTTTTTTTCTCAGTAATGTGGGAGGGTTCCCATTTCCCCAAACTCTGATTTACCCCAAGTACGACTGTTCTCTGTTGAGTTCTGAAAATTTGAAGATTTGCTAGGCAAAAAATGATATTTAATTTATTCCATTACTAGTGAAGCTGATCTTATTTAGTAGAATATTGGCCATTTATGTTTCTTCTCTTGTTCATTATCTAGTTACATCTTTTGTCCATTTTTCTATCATGTTTACTTTTTCTTTATTGGTCTTTTATAACACGAGTAATATTAGAAGCTAATATCTAGTGTTTACTGAGTGTTATAAGTCAGGCCCTATTCCAGGTGTTTTTTGTTTAATCCTACCCAATGAGGTAAGTGCTATTAATATCACCATCTCTGTTTTATAAAGGACACATCTGGTGCAAAGAGAGGTTAAGTAATTTACCTCAGGTAAATGGCAACCCACTCCAGTGTTCTCGCCTGGAGAATCCCAGGGACGGAGGAGCCTGGTGGGCTGCTGTCTATTGGGTCGCACAGAGTCAGACACGACTGAGCGACTGAACTGAACTGAGCATAACTGTACACTTGGTATACTAAAAAGACTGACAATCATAATACATATTTGAAAGACTATCAATATGTCTGTTGAAACTATTTTCCCTGGTCTATCTTTCATCATTTAATTTTGTTTGTAGTGACTTTTGCCTGCTAGGATTGATTGACTCTATTCTCATCAAATAAATTGGCTTTTCTTTTCTTTTGATCACCAGGAGAATAGTTTAAATACATTAATTCAAATGCATACAAACATTCAACAGTATGAAAGGATACAAAATAGAGTTAAATTATCTTTTCACTTTTATCATTGTCAAACATAGCAAAAATATCTCTTTTTAACCATTTATGTCTTTATTTCTTCAGATGGCTGCCCTGTGACTCTGTGTGCATGTCTGACTCTTTGTGATCCCACAGACTGTAGCCCACCAACCTCCTCTGTCCATGGGATTCTCCAGGCAAGAATACTGGAGTAGATTGTCATTCCCTTCTCCAGGGGATCTTCCCGACTCAGGGAACCCAGGCCTCCTGCAGTTCCTGCGTTGGCAGGATTCTTTACCACTGAGCCACCTTGGAAGCCCAATATTTATTTATTTGGCTGTATCAGGTCTTAGTTGCTCCACAGCATGTAGGATTTTTGTTCCTCAACCAGGGATTGAACCCATGGCCCTTGCATTGCAACTCAGATTTTTAAATAATATGTGTATATATATATATATATACACACACACACATATATGCTGCTGCTAAGTCTTTTCAGTTGTGTCCAACTCTGTGCGACCCCAGAGACGGCAGCCCACCAGTATATATATATATATATGTATGCACTTGAATTTCTTGATTTATCAACTCCATATGTAAAAATTGATTTCTTACTGTGAGAGACATGGTGTTTCAGGTAACATAGCCCTGCTTTTCTCTCTCTTCCTCCAATTAGCTTTCAGAAGTAATATCAACTTTGGTTGTGAGAACCTATATAATGTTAAATAATATACTTCAACTTCTAGTTCTTGATTTTAGACTGTGTGCTTTAACTAAGTCATTCATTCCTCATGGGGGAAATCACATGTAAAAATGGTTATTCTCTCTATTCCTTGGTTCATAAAATGTCATATTTATGAAGGAATGCTTCACTAGAAGCTGGTCTTTCTTTAGTCATTTCACTGAAACCAGAGATATGTATAAGTAGAATGAAAGATATTGATATGTGACTATATAAGTTATAATAAGTATATATATACTTATAAGCACAGATTATATAGATTATATAGATTATAGAGCTTTCCAACTATATTGCTTTATTTATTGCCCAGAATAATTTTGTAATGTATACAGGACAAGTAGTCTTACATAATATAGGTAAGGAAACAAGTGTGAAAAGTTTATGGTCATATAGTCACCATCATGGTTTTTTCAGTTTTGTTTCTGACCAGGCTCTGTTCTTCTTTTTTAATTTTATTTTTTGAAAAATTTTGGCTGTATGGGGTCTTAGTTGCCACACACAGCAACAAACATCCACTTGTCTTTTTTAATTTAATTTTTAAAATTAAATTAACAAAAAAAATTTGGCTGCATGGTATCTTTGTTGTAGTGCACAGACTCTCTAGCTTTAGCAGCATGAGCTCAGTTATCCTTCGGCATGAGGGACCTCAGTTCTTCGACCAGGGATAGAACCTATGTCCTCTGCATTGCAATGTGAATTCTTAACCACTGGAAAACCAGGGAAGTCCCCACTCTTCCTTTTTTGTGGCAGTATTACTCTGAGCACTAATCCCACCTTGCCCCAGTCTCAGTTCATGTGCTTTCAATTAAAACCAATTACTGCCTTAAGATCATGAACAGTGTGACTTAGACCCAAGACAATAAATTCAGCGCATCTCCCTGGCCTCAAGTGAGTCTGGAATGGCATCAGAACCTATGAGACGTACCAAGATCATTTCCGGGAATAATGGGATGAAGATTCTGGCCCTACCCTCCTGATTAGAGACAGCCCTGGGAGATGCGGGCAGCCTTTTTGTGACCAGGTGTGTGAGGCAACCCTGAAGAATCTGAGTGAGGAGAGAGCTGTGCTGGTGTCACTGGGCCCTTTCCTGAGCCATGTCTACTGCTGCTGTTCAGTTACCTCCGTTCACACGGATTCCTCTTGTGTTTACTCGTTTGGTTTGATTCCATGTCGACTGTAATAACTGCACAGTTAATTCTTGACAATCCTGACACCAGCTTTTGGACTTAAATCTAAGGCTCTTTCTACCCTACCATGTTGCCTCTTTGTTCAGGATTCAAAAACACACACCTTTTAAGATTCTTCATTATATCTTTTGCCTTCCGTCATAGTCTATTATGCATTCTTAGAAATGCAAATTCATTCATGAGTCATTATGCATACATGTTTGGGCATGACATTCCCTATATACTTGGAACAATCATATGGAGCAGAAAAAAGCTAATTCCAAAACTTTTTGTTAAATAAAATTACTTTTATCTTAAGGTAACTCTGCATCATTTTAAGCCTTAGGGACACCACCCACCATGCACTGCTATGTTCAGGAGTTGTAGTCATCAAATTCAATTATACATTACAGTAGTTGTTTGAAATTCAGAGCACATTTAGCCTAAGAATAAGTATTATAACTGGTTACTTAGATTAGCACAGAAAAGCTAATTTAAACTATGGCGTTATGGTGTGCACGCATATTCAGTTGTGTCCAACTCTTTGCAACCCTATGTAGCCCACCAGAGGAGAAGGCAATGGCACCCCACTCCAGTACTCTTGCCTGGAGAATCCCATGGACGGAGGAGCCTGGTGGGCTGCAGTCCATGGGGTCGCGAAGAGTCAGACATGAACTGAGGACTTCACTTTCACTTTTCACTTTCATGCATTGGAGAAGGAAATGGCAACCCACTCCAGTGTTCTTGCCTGGAGAATCCCAGGGACGGGGGAGCCTGGTGGGCTGCCATCTATGGGGTTGCGTGACTGAAGTGACTTAGCAGCAGCAGCAGCCCACCAGGCTCCTCTGTCCATCAGATTTTTCATGAAAGAATACTGGAATGGGTTGTCATTTCCTTTTCCAGGAGATCTTCCCTACTCAGGGATTGAACCCATCTCCTGTGTCTCCTTGCATTGCAGGCAGATTCTTTACCACTGAGTCACCAGGCAAGCCCAATTTAAATTAAAATATGGCTAAATTACTCTGTATTTGAATGAGAAATGCTAGAACAGAGTATTGTCACACAACTAACAAATAAAACTGTTTTAAATATTAAGAGGATGATACTTAAACAAGGAGATTTGCTGTTTGAAGATGAGAAGGTAAATGAAAGTGTAGACCATTCCAAGCAGGCTCCAGAGTCACGGCAAAGGCCATAGTGGGCGACGATTTAGGTCCTTTACTGTTCTTGATTTCACACCAAAATGTGTCTTTTCTTTTCCATGATACAATAAAAAACTCTATCTCTTTTCTTAAACTTCAAAACCACACAAAGATGTAACTGAGAAAGGGAAAATACAAAAGAGATTTTCATTTTCTCTTTTAATGTATATTTCAAGTGCAAAGACTCCATCCTCAGATGTTCCTATCTAGAGAAGCAAATATGCATGTAAACCTGAGTGCACTGCTGAGCTGGCAGAGAATTAGAGGCACATAGAGAGGAAGGGTAGGTCTTAGCATGTGGGCTAGTGGTTTCCACAGGAGGAGTCTGAGGTATGTGGTCAAAGACTTGATGAGCCAAAATCAGGAGCTGCAAAGAGAGCACTTAGTGCCAGTAAAGAAAAGCATAGGTTACAAGTCAGAGACTTGACTGGACACTATGTGAAGTTTAGAGTGAAGGAAGAGAAAAATGGAGAGACAAATGTTTGAACTTCTGGGCTGAAGGTCATGGAGAACTTTTTGGTAGTGCTCTTGCAAGGTAAATAGAAGATAGTTGGAAGAGAGAGGGTGGGGATGTAGCATTAACGGGAGAGGGAATGTGTAGGTAGGTAGATATAAAATGAGACTGTCATATGGGCTGTAAACTAAGTTTAAGATGCATGTGAGAAAAGTGAAGAGTGAAACACATGGAGAGTTGTGCAAAGTGAGAGAAGCAGGAATTAATAGACAGCAGAGGTGGACAGAGTCCAGACCCAGCATAACCTAAGTACAAGTGGCCTGCTGAATTCGCAGGTTCCTCATCGAACAATCTGAGGTTAGTTAGCTGATTCTGCAGACAGGGAGCTGGCGGGTGGAAAGAGTTGGCTGTGCTATGCCATTTCATATAAGGGACTTGAGCACCCGTGGATTTTGGTATCCGCAGGTGGCCTGGAACCAGTCCCTTGTGGATGCAGAGGGACAGCTGTGCATTAATGCTCAGAGAGCTCCCGGGAGGGGCTGATGGCATCCGCATGCATTGGGTGGAAGAAAGAGCCTGCAGATTTCAATGTGTGGCAGTGTCCATGTCAAGAACTCCTAATTTAGAATTAGCTTTATTTTAAAGTTAAAACTCATTGGGGTCACTCTGTACAATACCTGAAATGTCAAAGCTGGGAAGCACAAGATTTTGGTTAGAATGGCAAGTGTCTGGTGCCTAGAAAGGAAGGGATCCTGATATGGTGAGAAACACATTTTATTACGACATGCAATGCACGGGTAGGGGTGTAGAAAATGCACTGCCAGTTAATAACCACCTATTGACCCGAGGCGATATTAAATGGATTGTTCCGAATGTCCTCCAGGCTTGTGCTCAGCAGCATCAACATTCATCCTTGGAGTCCGTATTTTTAATGGAAAACTACTGTGAATGGTCGTGCTGAAAGCAGAAAGGCCAAACCTTTCCTTGGTTGTAGCTGCACGATTCCTTCCCAAGCTCATTTGTGCTTTAGTGATTTCGCTTTGCTTGGCCTTTTACAACTTGGCAGTTCAGGAAGTGAAGATGAGAGACTCAGCAGATTTTAAACAAGTTTTACTCCAAATGTTCCCTTAATACTAGTATTTCTTGGACAGGAATTCCTGATGTTTTAATGAACTGTTCTTGATGTTTCTTTAAAAGCATCCTTTGGCATTTGTGAATGTGCCATGGTTTTTGCTCTTAATTTGGACTCACTGATATTTTCTTTAAAAGCAGGAAAAGCACTTCTTGGGAGCCAGGTGAAATATAAGGGTTTTTTTTGACTCTTTTCTGAACGTTGCTGAATGCAGTGGTAACTTTGGGGTGGCAGCCTTGAGAAATGTCAGCTGGCAGAAAAAAAGAGAGGTGCCACTCTGCTGTTTCCTAGACTGCTCTTTGAGGTCTGACTTTGAAAAATCCTTTGTTAGTGTGCAATACATTTTCAAATGCATTAGAAGTAATTAGCACCCTGCCTGCATTGAATCTTGTTGTCACAGTTAATTATTAGAGGCTACTTTCCTTCAGAGTATTTGACAGTTGCCCAAAATGTTAGCCTTATCTAAAACCAAGAAGAGACCTCTGACATAGTGAAAGCTACCAAAATGGCATTTATTAAATATAAATGGTGAGTGCCTGAAGGGGAGGTGAGAAGAGAGCACTAACTCTCATCCTGAAATGAAAATTCCTCCAGTATGAAAGGGAAATTATATTACCGCTTAGCAGAAGCTTCATCAGTTTTATTTATCACATGGATGATTCTAGAATGTGTGTATTCCTACAATGCGTGACATTTGCATTGATAAATAGAGATTTATGACTCTCAACTTCTCTGATTTGCCAAAATTCTTATAAATACAATGGTTTCTATTAGTCTATTATCTGGAAAATGACTTGAAAAAATTAAATGATACTGATTTAAAATGAAGAAAGCTTATTTATGTGCATTTTAGGAACCCTAAGTGAATCAGGTAAATATATAAACCAAGAAACAGAAGCATTACCCTCTGAGTAGTTTTTTATCATAGACTGGAAACATGAAACTTATTAACAGTGTTAGAAATTAAGTGTACAATGAAATGTACACATTATTGGAGCTCTTCAGTGGTAATTATTCCATAAAAGCTAGAAATTGCCTTTATCTCTATGATATAGGATAAAAGATACTATTAAACCCCCTAGGAATTATCACCATATTTGAAGCATCTTTCACTTGGTCAAAGAAACACAGGCCAAGTTCTGGTACTTACTATGTAAGGACTATGGCGACTGCATCGTTCAACACACTCTCCCCAAACAAGAGTGTGTACAGGTCAGGGTCGACATGCAGTTCATGGAAAATGGCCAACACCGTCACTAGGGGAGACACACACAAATATGCAGAGTTAGCTGGGATGTGGCCATAGACTTGTCTTTGGCTGTGGTCACCTGTATAAAGCAATCATTAAATGTTCATCTTCTCAAACCCATTGATATATACATACTGAACCTTTAATCAAAATCAACCTCATCAGTCACTCCTTTGCTTAAAAGATTCTCTGGGCTCCCCACTGCTTACAGAGAAAGCTTGAGCTCCTTGGTACGAGTGTTCTATAATCTGTGCACTGTTTGCCTTCCAGCATCTCTGTCTGCATTCCCTGCCCCTGCTCTCTAGCCACAGTGATGGAGAAGGTGATGGCACCTCACTCCAGTACTCTTGCCTGGAAAATCCCATGGGCGGAAGGGCCTGGTGGGCTGCAGTCCATGGGGTTGCCAAGAGTCGGACACGACTGAGTGACTTCCCTTTCACTTTTCACTTTCATGCACTGGAGAAGGAAATGGCAACTCACTCCAGTGTTCTTGCCTGGAGAATCCCAGGGATGGGAGAGCCTGGTGGGCTGCTGTCTATGGGGTCGCACAGAGTCAGACATGACTGAAGTGACTTAGCAGCAGCAGCAGCCACACTGAACTTGTCAGAATTTCCTGAACACAGTGTGTCATTTTCTAATTACCTTGGCATCTGGGTTCACTTTAGCAGGGCAGCTATCTGTTTCTCATACAGATGCCACCATTCTCCTTCCTTAAGTACATAAACCACCGTCCCCCACACACACACTTTTTGCTACCAAAAAACCCCCAAGCCTTTATTCAATCTTTAAAAGCCTCTCAAGTTTTCCCCCAGCCCTCTGATCCCTCAGTACAGACCTGGGTCACTCCTTTTTGATCCTAGAATTTGGGATCATAGAACATATCATAGAAAAGACTGTGAGCTCTTGGCACATGCTCAAAAGTGATGTGTGAATGACTGAGTGAGTGAATGAATGAAGGTTGTTGCAGCAGCTTAGTCCTGTGAAGGGAGAGGTGGTTGGCACCTGGCTCTCATTCTCTCAAGATCACACTCACCTATACAGATGGACCCAGTGTTCCTAAGAGCGGGGCCTAAGGGTTCATTTTCAGCAGTCTGCTTCATGGCTCCTATATACCATATAGTTGTACAGAGCCTCTGGGCATATACCTGGGCAGTGAATAATCACACACTGATTAACTGCGTTCATCAAAACTATTCAGTGTCTTGATTTTGAATCAATCATGCAAAGTGTGAACAGCTATCATTAGGAGAATGATCCACTGAGTGGACTGCCAAAGGGGAAAAGAGGATGGTTGAAAATGATACTGATGGTAAATTTTTAAGGCAGAATGGGCATTTTCATTTCTGTTCTTTCCTATTTCATGCATTGTGAGGTTAATAACTGTGTTGTCTAAAAGAGTGCTGGGGAGAAAAAAAAAGCTCAGTTGAACTGTTTTGTAAGTAGGGTCAATAACTTTGGCACCTGTTCTGCCATAATGGGAGGGTTTTAGTAACAGGTTGACGCAGCTTGATTTAAACCCTGGAAATAGAGTTTAGGCAGCAGGGTAGAGGACAGAATGGACATGTGGCTGGAAGCTTTCTGGAATGTTCGGGCAAGAGATGAGTTGTACCAAGACTGGAAGTGTCCTAGATTCAGGCTCCTCAACTCTTGTACATCCTGCTCTTCCCTGAACATCCACCACTGTGGGCTTTCATAGGTCAGTGACCACAAGGCTTTGTATTTTACTTACTCATTGGTTCTCACCTTCCCTCTGGGTCACTACCCTCTAGCATGTTGCTAGACTATGGTAAGCTTTAGTGAGTGAAAAGATAATGTCAGGGAGGATAGAGCAGAGGTGAAATACTCATGATATATTTGATGAACTGGTAGATCTCAGTGCTTGAGAGACAGCAAGATTTGGGCCTCAGCCCTAAGCAGGCAGTAAATGGGCTGCATAAGAGAAATTTGTAGACAGGGAATTTTGCAAGTTTGGAATTTCAAATGGAAATTTCAATAAGAAAGCTAGAAGTAAAAGGCTATTGCTAGAGGCTTCTCTGGTGGCTCAGTGGTAAAGAATCCACCTGCCAGTGGAGGGGACATGAGTTTCATCCCTGGTCTGGGAAGTTCCCACATGCCGCTAAGCAACTTTTCCCCTGTGCCACAGGTAATGGAGCTTGCACTCCAGAGTCTGGGAGTCACAACTCCTAAAGCCCAAGTGCCCTCGAGCCTGTGCTCCTCAAGAGAAGTCACACGGTGAGAAGCCTTCGCACCACAACTAGAGAGTAACCTGCATAGCAATGAAGACCCAGCACAGCAAAAGATAAATTTAAAAAAAATTTTTAAAGGTTGTAACCATACAGAGTTAAAGCAGAAGAAAGAATTTAAGGGTAATAAGCATGTAGGTAGAACATAAAGCCACAGGAGTGGCTGCGATTGCCTGGGTGAAGTATATAGAAAGAGAAGAGAGTTCATCCTTGGGAGATACTCACAGAAGGGATACCTGGAGAAAAAGAAACACGAAATATACATGTAGGATATTTGCAAAACCTGATCCTAAGCATGAGCAAGTTGGCTGAAAACCATATCCATCATGAATAGATTTTTATTTACTAAAGATTATCCTAGGGAAAGGAGTATTGAACCCAACAAGTAGCTTTAGGGTAAAGAGACAACAAACACAAAATGCCGTGAATCAGCATGACAATTAGCCAGATTCCATTTTACTCGGCATAGAGTAGATTTCATTATTCTAGATGAATAGATCTTTAATCATGATAGAATGGTAGAGATGGACCCTCTATTAGTGGGTAGCTGTTCAAATTTGTACCACTTCTGAGCCTTTGCAGGTGGTGGTGGGAGGGGACTAACAATTATCTCTGCTAAGTAACCTCTTTCTCCTGATAGGATAGAGTCAAGATCCTGAATTGAATCAAAACCAAAAGGCTTCAGTTGGGAGTTTTATTTTTCTGTTTTTTGGCACACCATAGGCATGTGGGATCTTAGTTTCCTGACAAGGGATTGAACTGTGCCCCCTGCCTTGGAATCCAGTAAAGGGTTGTAACAACTGGACCACCAGGGAAGTCTACAATTGGGAGTTTGAATTACCAACATTTTCCTTTTACTAGAATTTTGTGTGGAATAAAAGTAAAATTATAATTCTTACTGGAATATAATTGCTTTATAATGTTGGGTTAGTTTCTGCTGAACAGCAACGTGAATCAGCCATATGCATACATATATCCCCTCCCCCCCACCCCCACCCTAGCCCTCAA
>SJXQ01005170.1:0-84092 GCA_006408695.1 Aepyceros melampus | reverse complement strand
ACAGAGCAGCTTCCCACTGTCTATTTTATACATGGTAGTGTATATATGTTAATCTACTATCTCAATTCATCCCACCTTCTCCTTCCCGTTGTGTCTACAAGTCTGTTCTCTACGTCTGCATCTCTATTTCTGACCTGAAAATAGAGTCATCAGTACTATTTTACTAGATTCCATATATATGTGTTAATATGTGAAACTTGTTTTTCTCTTTCTAACTTACTTCACTCTGATCACAGGCTCTAGGTTCATCCACACACTACAGTTGACTCAATTTCATTCCTTTTTATGGCTGAGTAATATTCCATTGTCTATAGTTACCACATCTTCTTTATCCATTCATCTGTTGATGGGCATCTAAGTTGCTTCCATGTCCTGACTATTGTAAATAATGCTGCAACGAACATTGGAGTATGTGTGTCTTTTGAGTTATGGTTCTCTCAGGGTATATGCCCAGTAGTATGATTGTTGGGGCATATGGTAATTCTATGTTTAGTTTTTTTTTGGTTGGTGTTACCTGTTTAGTTTTTTAAGGAACCTTCATACTGATCTCCACAGTGGCTGTATCAATTAATCTCCAAAATATACAAATAGCACACGGAGCTTAATATAAAAAAAAAACCAACAACCCAATAAAAAGAATGAGCAAAAGACCTAAATAAACATTTCTCCAGAAAAGACAGGTGGCCAACAGGTACATGAAAAGATGCTCAACAAAACTAATTATTAGAGAAATGCCAATCAAAACTACAATGGGGTATCACCTCATGCTGGTCAGAATGGCCATCATGGAAAAATCTGCCCACAGTCAGTGCAGGTGAGGGTGTAAAGAAAAGGGAAACTTCTTACACTGTTGATGGAAAGTCATTCTTAAGTTAAAAAATTCTATCATGGAAGTTCTACTAATATGGACTTTAGTCTCTGTAGTTCCTTATTTGTATTTCCAAGTTTTGAAGACAACTTGCAGCTTGTCTGCACTCCCAGGCACATGAGTTTCCTGGGCTCACAAATAGGGAGGTAAAGCCCTGGGTTTCTTTCCCTACCTCCCCACTTATGAAGTCTACCCTATGCTAGGATGGACTCTAAATCTTTCCAGTGAGAGCTTTGGGCCTTTGGAGGGACAGGCTTTTAATTGAATATCCAGTTTTGTTCAACACTGTTCTGACATTCCCACAATTCCTTTTGCACAAAGAACTGAACTCCACTGCATAAATGCTGTCCCACACAAAGAGAAAGCTATTGGGCAGTCCTATCACCCTGTGAAGAAATGGAACAGCTTTGAAATAAAACAAGGCGGTGTGTCCTACAAGAGGGAATATTTGCTGGGACCACAAATGAGTTGAATAGGTGAGTCAGGAAATTAGCCACCCATTCTCACTGCTGAGCTGAGAGCTTTGAAGAATGCACGTAATTAGCTCGCTGGCAGGGCTGTCTCACACACAATGTCCAAGACTCTCATGGCACCTCTTCCCAAGAGAGAACCTCTTGGAACAGCTGTGGACACGCCTCCACTGGCTCTGCTCGCACCTTGCTGGGTTTTAAGGACAACCCAGGTCCGAGGCTCAGCTGAAGAGCCATGCATAGTTTGATCAGACTGCCTGGGGTAATCTAAGAACATTCCAGACACCATATGGAGAGGAAGAGGAGAAGACACAATCTGATTTCTTTAACCTCTGATTTTACCAGGGAATTGTGTCATGCTTGCCTTTATCATACTTGAGTTCTCATCACTTAGTGGTGAGTTTTAGCACTTAGCTTGGGGTTTGGGGTTCCTTCCCCATACTTGACTTTTTAGCTAGAGAAAAATCTGTTTTGTCTCCTGAACTGGTAGTACGGAATGCAAGCATATATAACCTTATGCTCAAATATGCGCACACAGACACACACACACATAAACACACACACACACCTACTCCCATGTAAGAGCAGTGGATGGTTGAGACATGCCATTGAATTCCTGGAGATAATAGTGGTTCAGTGAATGACAATAATGATTCAACTATTTTCTGAGAATATGTTATAGTTTCAGTAGTCAAACAGTTGAGGGGTCTTGGGAGAACGAATGAGGCAGTGGTGTGGATGGCACTTCTGAGAAGCTGGTGATAAAGGGAAGCCTATGGAGTAGAAAGCCAATAGAGGCTTTCTCTTCAATTTCTAATTTAATACAGATTGAACAGAATAAGCAGAAAGAAAAGTGGAAAACAAACGAAAAAGAAGAGAACCCTATTACAGCATCAGAACTCATATTTTCTCATCTCAAATGCAATAACCATAACAGAGATAAAAATTCAGATAATGACTACCTTACCCCATTTGGTACTTCAATGTATTGACTTAAATAATGTCTTACTTTTTTTTATTACTTTCTTTTGAACTAACCTCTTTCCTAATGCTCTTTCAGTCACTTCTAAGTCTTCAGGATGATTTAGTGACAGTTCCTTCACTAGATCTCCATTAACAGCTCTCTGACCCATATTTTCTTGGTGTTTTACAAGGAATTTAAATTTCAAATGCTATTTTAATACAGGGACTCTCAGCAACCTGCACAAGCTCTGCCTGGGTCTATGGATAGCATCACACAATAGTTCCTACCCCTGTTGCTCTAAGTCATCACTCAGCCTTGTCAAAATGCTGGCTCTCCCTGGAGAGTGCTCTCTGTGGTTTTCTGTGCAAATCAGTATGTATGACACTTGTCCCTGACACATGGAGAATCAAAAATGTCTCTGGCTTGTGCAGTGGAACCTTGTCAGGCTGACAGGTGGAGAACCCTGGTAGCCTCATAAACAAGGTAGAAATTTCTATTTACAAAAGCAACTACTGGGAAAATGGGGGATTTTTTCCCTCTCCTATAATTTGTATCCAAGAAATTCTCCTATAATTCTTCCCACTTTTCTGAAATATTGTACATAGTGAAATTACAAGGAGACGCTCCAAAATAGCTGAGGTATTCTAGCATGCTGGAATACTGAAATTAGTTTGAGCTTCAGTCTTTTCAGTGAAGGCTTGGCAGAGAATCAGTGTACTAGTTTTGCCGATCAAGCTTTGCCAGTCATATCCTAGAAATACAACTAGAAATCCTAACCCTTCTGAAGTAGGTCAGAGAAATAATGCCAGATCTAGAAAGTTAACCACTAGATGTTATTTCATTGAGGTAATTTGACTCTGCACTAAAAGAATCTTACTGAAGTGCAGGAGCGAGGGTTCAATCCCTGGGTCGGGAAGATCCCTTGGAGAAGGAAGTAGCAACCTAATCCAGTATTCTTGCCTGGGAAATCCCATGGACAGAGGAGCCTGGTGGCTATAGGCCCATAGACACGTCTTAGCAACTAAACAACAATATTGTAAATTAGAAGTTACACAGACCATCATGAATGATTTAGCCCTAAAACATTTCAATTTGATTTTGGCCATCAATATGATATGTCATTTTGATACTGAGTTAGTGGTGGAGAAAATACATGTTAGCACATAATTACTGCCCTTTCCCCTGTAGATACTTGGGAGAAGTAAGCCCCAATGCCTCAGGGCAATAGTTTCAAAGTCTGTTCCAGGGACACCTGGGAGTTCCTGATCCTTATTCAGGACAATTCCCAAGGTCAAAATTATCTCAGAATACTGTGACAGAGTTACTTGGATTTTTCATTCTTGTTATTTTATCTGTGTAGAGTGGAACTTAGAGGCTATATGATGTGTTAGTGCAGCTGAATTCAGAAACCAATGTGAGAATCCAGCTGTCTTCTGTCACACCACATAGTAAGGGGACTTGCAAAGATGTGTCATTCTCCCCAGTAAATTTTTTGTTTTGAAAATAAATTGTTTTTATAAAAAATGTCATTTAGCATATAAATTGTTCATGACTATTATTTTAAATAGACCAATGAAATTATGTTAAAAAATTTAAATTCTAACATAGTAAATGTTGATAGACATAACACCCACAAACAAAAGAGTCCTTGAGGTCCTTCCTAATTCTGAAGAATTTTAAAAGGGTTGTGACACCAAAAAACTTGAGAACCATTGTCTAAAGACATTTGTTGTATGTAATGAATCAATTTACATCCTATGCAGCCAGAATGATACTTATGAAGCATCGTTTCTGAGAGAAATGAGAAAATAGTTCCTCTAACCATTTTCAGTGGAATTTAATTCTCTCGTTGGATTCCTGTTGAGAAAGGCTCTAAATAACTTTGGCCACACAATAACCAACTGATTCTTTTGGAATGTATGTAGAGGATTCCTAATAACTATTACGTGAGGGAAAACTATTCTTTTCAGATTAATTAAAATAGCACATTCCGGAATCACATTTCTGTCATAAGTTTTGCATTTGTTTAAGTCCTTTTTTGGAATGTAAGCGCTTTGTGGACAGAGATTATTTCTTCAACATACGGATGCATATTAAAAAACACTGACAATCACATCCTTTCCTTGATTTCAAACATGGTCAAACATAGTTCCAGATAAACTACTCCCTCTTTTGCTTTAAAACCTGAAGTACAGTCCTTATCAGTTACTGAGAATATAAAAAAGTAATCAGAATATCACAAGGTTTGATATTAAGAAAAGAAAAACAAATAAGAAATATAAAGACTAGCAAGATAGAAATTTGAGAACAAACACTGGGCCGGGGAGATATTTTCCAGATCCTCTCTTTGGGAACTATGGGTGATATCTTTCGGCCCTTCAGCTGGTGCTTTAGAATTTTTCCCAAAGGTACCTACAGCAGAAATATTCTAAATTTAACATTAGCACAGAACATAAACATTTAACAAAGACCCAATTTTCTCACCAATGGGGTTTAATGAGCCATGGTGCAGTTTAATGGGGAATCTTTGCAGTCTGTTCAATATCTGAGTGAAGATGACTTACCCTGTCGTACAAGCGTTCTCCAATCAGGATTATGACTGAAGCATTTTGCCATTTTAAAAATGAACGTGGTAAGCAAGGGTTTGCCTACAAATCATGAAATAGATTCAGAGAAAAGCTCAGTGGAGCCATAAAGCAGACAAAGCCTGAATGGGTCAACAATGGGAGGTAAAAATATCACTGTGACCCATTACACATAACAAAAATTGTAGGAAAAATATGATAATGTGAGTCATGATCATGGTACACGTTTATATAAGTGGGTTTTACAACTAAATTTTTATCTTGCTACAAAAAGACATGAAACAAGTAGGTATTCCATCATTGCCCAATCTGTGGATAATGACCCAGAGAGACATCACAGAAAGATTTCAAAGTTGAGGGTGCCTATTTCTGATTTCTAAGTAGATTAGAAAAGGTGCTAAGGGTGAACAAGAGTAATATTAAGAGCCCACACTGGGTCTGTGTGACACAGCAGGTGAGGAAGATAGGAGGAGAGGGATCATATCATGAGTCCAATCATTCCTGCCATCACTCTGTGAGGTAGGCTGAAATGCCCCCTCCCACCCCTACAGAGACATTACTTTGTTGACAAAGGTCTATATAGTCAAAGCCATGATTTTTCCAGTAGTCATGTATGGATGTAAGAGTTGGACCATGAAGGAGAATTGATGCTTTTGAACTGTGTTGTTGGAGAAGACTTTTTAGAGTCCCTTGGATTGCAAAGAGATCAAATCAATCAATCCTAAAGGAAATCAATCCTGAATACTCATTGGAAGGACTGATGTTGAAGCTGAAACTCTAATACTTTGGCTACCTGATGCGAAGAGCCGACTCATTAGAAAATACCTTGATGCTAGGAAAGATTGCAGGAGGGAGGAGAAGGGGATGACAGAGGACGAGATGGTTTGATGGCATCACTGACTCGATGGACATGAGCTTGAGCAAGCTCTGCGAGATGATGGACAGGGAAGCCTGGTGTGCTGCAGTCCATGGGGTCGCAAAGAGTCAGACATGACTGAGCGACTGAACAACAACCCCTCCCTCGTGTTCCCCTGAAAGGCGTCCATGCACGAATCCCCAGAGGCTGTGTATGTATAACTTCACATGGTAAAAGGGACTTTGCAGATGTAATTAAAGTTTGCTTAAAATGGGCAAATTATGTTGGATCCATCCTTATGGCAGAAAGTTAAGAAGAACTAAAGATCCTCCTGATGAAAGTGAAAGAGGAGAGTGAAAAAATTGGCTTAAAGCTCAACATTCAGAAAACTAAGATCATGGCATCTGGTCCCATCACTTCATGGGAAATAGATGGGGAAACAGTGGAAACAGTGAGAGACTTTATTTTTCTGGGCTCCAAAATCACTGCAGATGGTGACTGCAGCCATGAAATTAAAAGACACTTACTCCTTGGAAGGAAAGTTATGACCAACCTAGACAGCATATTTAAAAAGCAGAGATATTACTTTGCCAACAAAAGTCCACCTAGTCAAGGCTAGGTTTTTCCAGTGGTCATGTATGGTTGTGAGAGTTGGACTATAAAGAAAGCTGAGTGCTGAAGAACTGATGCTTTTGAACTGTGGTAGTCCCTTGGACTGCAAGGAGATCCAACCAATTCATCCTAAAGGAGATAAGTCAGGGTGTTCATTGGAAGGACTGATGCTGAAGCCGAAACTCCAATACTCTGGCCACCTGATATGAAGAGCTGACTCATTGGAAAAGACCCTGATGTTGGGAAAGATTGAAGGCAGGAGGAGAAGGGGACGACAGAGATGGTTGGATGGCATCACCGACTCGATGGACATGGGTTTAGATGGACTCCGGGAGTTGGTGATGGACAGGGAGGCCTGATGTGCTGCGGTTCATGGGATCACAAAGAGTCAGACACAACTGCGCGACTGAACTGAACTGAACCTATATGGGTGGGTCCAACCTAATTACTCAAGCTCTAAAAAGCAGAGTTGTTTCTTTCCCTGGAATCAGAGGTGCAGCTGAGGAGAAGGCAGAAGAGAGACTAAAAAAGGGTGGTGGGGGCTGGTGGGACAGCAGTCATGAAGATTCCAAGTGTGAGAAGTAGGCCACATGCCATTATTAACTCTGAGCTGCAGGGGCTCACTTGCAAGGGTCAGGGAGAGACCTCTTTGAGCCAAGATAAGAAAGCAGGAGTCTCAGTCCTACAACTACAAGGAAATGGATTCGGTCAACAGATGGAATCAACCTAGAGCTTCACCATGAGAACCCCACTAGTCAGCACCTTGATTTTGGCTCTGCGAGAGTGTAGTAGAGATCCTAGTTGAGCCAACCTAGGTCAACCAGCCAACTTACAGAACTGTACAATAATAAATTTGTGTTGCTTTAAGCTGCAACATTTCTGGTAATTTGCTACAGCAGTCCTAACAAATGAATGCACTCTGATCCCCTCTCACCAGAGGAACTACAAATGGTGGGCAGCCTAAACTCCCAGGCATTTGACTTTTCAATATATGAGTTACTGAGTAGACGGGCCCTTCAGTCCTCTCTCTCCTACCTCCCCGCCCAGGAGACAAGAAGTCACATAGACAAATCCATCTTTTAGCTTCTACTTTAGCAAGGACAAAACCTGAACCGATGTGAATTTGCAAATGTTTCTGCCATAAGGCCCTCTGTGCTGATTAATTATCTATGTGTATCTCCTTTGGTGTGATCATCAGATCAATCATTTACTCAGAATGTATTATTTTATAGCTCATCAAATCCCTTTATTTTCTGGTGTTTATTTTATCTGAGCTACACTGTGAAGAACTAGTGCTGAGGTGGGAATGATGAAGCCCAAACCAGGGTGGAAGGTTAGCACAGTCGGGCCAGCCAAGACTGAGAAGAGCAAGCCAAAAGTCCTAAAGCCACTCTTGTGAGAACAGCAAGCAGTGGCCATTTTTATTCTTCTTCTCTGAACTTTTATTTCTTTTTTGTAATTTATAATTTTTCTACAATAAGCATGAATAAGAAAGGATAAAAAGCCATCTTGAAAGCTGGCCAAACTTAATAAAGAGATAAACCATGCAACTCGGAGTCTCTTCCCACGGCCCAGGATACCATATGTGAGCACTCCTCTCTCCTCCCTTTCTCCCAGAACTTCCCCCCTGGGCTTTCAGACTGTTGAACCCTCTGTGTGACATGCCACTGTGGACCCTTCTTATCTCTCCGAGCACTCTCTTTTGTGTTGGGGAGACTAACTTCTAGTTTCTTTGACCCCTCCAGCCCCTCTCTCTCCTTGGCAAACCCACCCCTTTGACACAAATGCTGCCCAAGAATTCCTCAGTTCCCTCCTCATTCTACCAAGTCTCTGTGGCCAATCTCATCCATATTCACTTGTCTCAGTCCCCAGCCCATCCCTTCTTCTCTTCAACTACAGACTCTCATATCTCTCCACTGGCAAGACAACTCCACCTGGAGCTCTTCTACTGGTACAAATACTTATTAAGCATCACTGTGTGCCTGGCACTGAGTATGGAGGTGCTGAAGATTCCCTGTCATCTAACCAGCCTTCATCAATCTGTTGCTTCGCTCTTGAATTACCAAATTCAAGAAATGGCATCATCACCTAGCCAGAAACTTATGTCTGTATTGAAAAAAACGTAACTTATCTTAGCATCAACTTACAGACACTCTCAGATGTAAAATGAATAGCTTTTTAGAAGTTGCTGTGTAGAACAGGGAGCCCAGCCTGGGCTCTGTGATGACTTGGAGGGATGGGGTTGAGGGGATGGAGGGAGGGAGTGTATGTATGATTATGGCTGATTTGTGTTGTGATATGGTAGAAACCAAGACAACATTGTAAAAATAAAAAAATATATACATATATATCTAAATAAAGTGTATCCTAAAAAATGTAACTTATTTACAGTGGAAAACTGTCTGGCATTATAAGGTATAAATTGAAGAGACAAGCCACACTTTGGAATTAAGTGGTTTACTGAGTCAGTCAAGGAAAGAAAAGGAAACCAGTTTCAGTGGTCATCTATTACATCAGATACTGCACTATGAACTAGCTTTGTCGGGTCTGAAATTTTAGCCCTCTACAGAAATCCATTCTGGACTGGAAAATAATAAAAATGCAGAAGTTCAGTTGCAGATAAATGCTTTTCCTTATGTGAAAGCATTAAAAAAAAAAAAAAAACTCCCAAAAAAGTAGACTGCAAGCATTTTAGCGTTTTTTTGAATTGGTCTTCTTGGATAAAAAGTTGTTCATCACTGATATTGGTTATTCATCTATATATTTGTTGATGTCTTCAATAGTTTCTGGCAAGCAGCAGGCAATTCTGTTGATTAACTAAGTGAATGAATGAAACTTGAAGGTCGTGTGCCACGTGTCTGACTCCTTGAGAATCAGACCAGCTCCCACCTCTCTTGTGTTCTCCCACTGTGATCAGGGACTTCTTTGACCACTCACTGACCTGATAGCACTTGTTACGAAAAGCTGTGTCCATTTCAGCTCAAAATAATACATTGACCACTACAATGTTTCTTATCTATAAAATCCAGGTAAAAAGTCAGCCTCTATCATTTCTTGGCTGTGTTCTAGGAGAAAATCACTTTTTAAGGAATCCTAACCCTTGGGGCCCCTGAGAAGCTTTGTAGAGCAAGGGAACCCAGCCCTGTTTACGCTGCTCTATGGCTGGATGCATCACTGACTCCATGGGCGTGGGTCTGGGTGAACTCCGGGAGTTGGTGATGGACAGGGAGGCCTGGAGTGCTGCAATTCATGGGGTCGCAAAGAGTTGGACACGACTGAGCGACTGAACTGAACTGAACTGAACCTGGCTCCCTGGGCATCTTACCCTCAGGAGGTGCCCACTTTTAGTTTGTGGAGGTGCTGACTCTGCTCTTATCTGACTCTGAGAGTGCCGCCTTCAATATGACTCACCAGTTGCCTCATTGCCCCATGAGTTTGACCTCATTCAGCCAAGCCAAGCCCTAAAGGGAGCCAGACAGCCTACCATCCAAGGAAACAGTCTTAAAACTTTCTAAATCCTATTCACCACAATATGCAATGTCTTCTTTAACACATAAATGGAAAGTTTGGGCTGGACACTGACTTTCCAAACTTCTGTTCTGCAGGTCTGTCTTTGAGCACTGCTGAGAATGAGCTGCTTTCATTTAAACAGGGCAATTCTGTCCCCTAAAGCAGCGAGCCAGAGAGGTCTGTCAGCCACAGCTGTTTCCCAGCTGTCCACGGAGCTGCTGAATTGCTTCAAATGGTTTTTCAGTGTGTTCTTGAAATTCCACCCTCAGAACACCTGGAGTCTTGCTTTATCCACTTTCAATATCCTGAGGCATGTATATAGTTGGTTGTCACCCATTATATTCTCTAATTCTGTTCTGGAAATAACTAGGCTTCCAGTTTCTGAAGCAAGACCTTTGTGCCAAGACCTTGCTAGTCTATGTTCAGGTCCCAACTGCAATGCAAATGAACTTGGTGATCTTGAGCTAGTTACTTAACCTAACTAACCTTTCAGGAAGCATCACTGGCAAAAAGAAGATAAAAATATTCTCTCCGTCATAGGCTTTTGGAGAATGATTAAGTGAGCTAATTTATGTAAAGTGTCTGCATATTGTAGCTTAATTAATGGTGGTTACTATTAATGCTATTACTCATGTCATCAAAACCATCAAGAGGGTTTGTCCATTATAAAATGGAATGACACCTTCTACTTGTGTGTTTCCCCTTTGATACTCAAAAATGCCTTTAAGAGAGATAAATAGATATTATCATGTAGAGAAGTCATGACGACTCTTCCCTGCCTCCCTCCCTTTCTCTCAAATTACTGCTTGAATCTCTGCATTTGGAAAGAACACCTACTCCTACATTTCCTTTCTCTTTCTTTTCAAAAATATTTTTTTCTTTTGATGCTGACTGTTTTTAAAGTCTTTATTGAAGCTGTTACAATGTTGCTTCTGTTTTACATTTTGGTTTTTTGGCCATAAGGCATGTGAGATCTTAGCTCTCTGACCAGGGATCGATCCTGCACCCTGTGCATTGGAAGGTGAAGACTTAACCACTGGACCTCCACGGAAGCCCCTGTTTTACCTTTCTGAGTCTCAAGATCCTTGTCTAAAAATGAGACTGAGAGGGGTTGTCTTTAAGGTCCTGCCAAAGCTAAAATTCTGTGGCTCTCAGACCTAAACTCCAAAGTGTAGATCCCAGTTGTGGAGAGTGTCTATTTTGCTAATTATGCTGGAACCTGGGTACAGCACTGCAGAGCAACAGGTGCAGAATAGTATCAAGGACAGGTGATCATTGCTTGACTCTTCTGCATAAAGGAGGAGAGAGCTGTTATAATAGCAGTTGTGTGTGCTCTCTATTTGACCCTGACCCACAGGACTGTGAAGGCAGGACATCCCCAAAGGGAGTCTGAGCCTAGGAAGATCTTGCTAATATTCAGCAGGTCATGTCATCTGTGGCCTGAATGGCAATTTAAAAAACCCTACTCATAGAGCCATCTCTTATAGGAGGGAAACATGTTTTGTGGTTCCTCTGACTAACATGTCATCTTTTTCAATCAAGCAAAATATTATTTTGAAATGAAGGAGACCCTAAGGTCTTCCCAGAACTCTCTCTCTGCCCTCTGAGACTGATGCAGGAGTTCATGGAGTCCCTCCTTTGAGCTTAAAAAGCTGCCTAACTACCTCTGTCTTCTTTTAAACTTACTGCCAGTTACTGCATTTACATCTGCCTTTAGACAAGAGTTTCTCGAACACAGGATCTCTGTTTTGCTTCTCCCTTCCCCAGTCACTCCTACAGTATCTAGTGCATCAGTTCAGTTCAGTCGCTCAGTCGTGTTCGACTCTTTTCGACCCCATGAATCGCAGCACGCCAGGCCTCCCTGTCCATCACCAACTCCGGGAGTTCACTCAAACTCATGTCCATCCAGTCAGTGATGCCATCCAGCCATCTCATCCTCTGTCGTCCCCTTCTCCTCCTGCCCCCAATCCCTCCCAGCATCAGAGTCTTTTCCAATGAGTCAACTCTTTGCATGAAGTGGCCAAAGTACTGGAGTTTCAGCTTTAGCATCATTCCTTCCAAAGAACACTCAGGACTGATCTCTGTTAGAATGGACTGGTTGGATCTCCTTGCAGTCCAAGGGACTCTCAAGAGTCTTCTCCAACACCACAGTTCAAAAGCATCAATTCTTCCGCGCTCAGCTTTCTTCACAGTCCAAATCTCACATCCATACATGACTACTAGAAAAACCATAGCTTTGATTAGACAGACCTTTGTTGGCAAAGTAATGTCTCTGCTTTTGAATATGCTATCTAGGTTGGTCATAACTTTCCTTCCAAGGAGTAAGTTTTTTTTTTTTTTAATTTCATGGCTGCAGTCACCATCTGCAGTGATTGTGGAGCCCCCAAAAATAAAGTCTGCCACTGTGTGATCTAGTGCATAGTAGGTGCTGAATGTATGTTTGTTAAATGAAATCAATAAGAAGTGAGATCTCGACTACTGGGTTTCATTTTGTGCTAAGTTTGGCTGTGACTTTACCTTTTTATTTTGAGAAATAACAGAGGTATAGGACAAAGAATGGTCTTCTCAGGTGATACTAGTGATAAAGAACACACCTGCCAATGCAGGAGACATAAGAGATGTGGGTTGATCCCTGGGTGGGGAAGATCCCCTGGAGGAGGGCATGGCTACCCATTCCAGTATTCTTGCCTGGAGAATCCCATGGACAGAGAAACCTGGCGGGCTACAGTTCACAGGGTTGGAAAGTGTCGAACACAACTGAAGAGACTTAGCATGCATGCATGGACAAAGAATATTGAATATACTTTATCTCCCATCTCTGACACTTATGGGCTTAGTACTTAGAATCTTAAGTGTCTTAAAATGTAGATAATCAACTGGCTGTAGTAATGATCAATTTAGATGATATACGTGTACACTGTTAATGGTTATCACTAACTGACAAACACTCTCCAGGTAGAAACATTCAGATAGAGTTTTTCATTTGTTACCACTTGGTAGCTTTGGATTCTAAATATTGACTCAAGTGCACAGATGCTTTAATGGTTAAAATAAGGACATTACTGATTTTAGAGCTGGCTGTATGTTAGCTGAAGTCAATAATTTATTTTGATCACACAGATGTTAGTGTCTTACAAAAAACATAGTGTAGTCATCTAAGAAAATAGAAGTCCTGGCTTTTGTGTCAATCTTTCATTGACTTACTATAAAATCTTAAGAAAAACCCAACATTTCTCTGTGCCTTAATTATTTCACCTAAGAAATGGATTCTCTCTACCGAAGAAAGCATGTGAAAGTAATTGAAATACTGCATGTGAAAGCTATTTGAGTTTGTTGAAAGAGATACGGAATATAAATTCAAGCTGCTCTTTTTATTTCTGGGTAAATTTGCTCAAGAATAGAATCTAGGTTTATATGATGGCATTCTACAGACCTAGGTTTATATAGAGAGTTTTTATAGTGATGCTTTCATAACACGGAATTGGACAGATACAGAAAATGCATCCAAATACTACTAAATGACACTGTATGCAGGTCTGAAGCAAAGATTGCCTGGTAAAAATGGCTGGTCTGTCTGCAGTCACTGGAAGACTGCTGCCTTCAATGGGAAGAATGCTGATCTAATAAGCTCAGATATCCTCAGAGGTGTATTTTTTCCCCTTGGAATATAATGAAAGCATATGAAAAGACCTCAAATGATCTCTCACTGCTAGCCTTCTTCCACAGCAAAATGGATACAATACTTCTCTACCAAATATTAAATAATAAAAGTAGACTCATACAAGTTTCTCTACCAATAACTAAGCAAATGATTTAGGGACATGAACCATATACTCTATGTGAGTATTTTTTTTATATAATATAAGCATAAAACCATCTCAGTCTCTTTCTATGCTGCTTAGCAGATATTAAATGAATGTTGTCTTTGTTCTCAAAGCCATCCCTGGTGCTGAAGGGATTGCTTTGTAAATTCCATCTTTTTTTTTTTTGGTCTGAGGAGAGAAAGTTATTCAGCTTTCTCTTGAATTTCTGTGCAGAATGCTGATAATGTCAGTGATGAGAAATCACAAACTTGGTGTATCCTGAAACTGAAATGGAGATACAGAGAGGGCCGGAGAAGAAAAAGAACAATATATGATTGTAAAAAGAATATATAATATAACAAAAGAAATAAATGAAGACCACAATTAAATATTGAGAAACAACAGTGAAGGGAGTGTGTGGTCAAAGGGATCTAAGAAAAACAAAACTAAACAATGAAAAGACTTCTGATTATGACAATGTTAATAGTCGTTTCTCCCATATATAAAAAAAAATCAAAATGTTAACCAGAGAGTTCAATGACAAATGAAAAATATGAGAGACAGCCCAATTAAGTCACCCTTATTGGAGAGGCTTTTCTCTAAAAATAACAGTTCTGTTTTTAATTATAGGTTCTTGGGTCTATTAATCAGCCATCTTCCTCAAGGCTAAGCTTGGTGCAAATAACAGAGACGGATTCAGCAAAATGCCCTGTTTAATTAAAAAGAATTTAATTAAAAATATTTTTACACACATGACCAATCACCATTATTTACGCAGAGTTTCCTCCATGCTTCTCTGCTCAGGCTTTTTTTCTTTCTTCTCCTCCCCCCACCCTTTTTTTAATATGCTGTTCTTCTGCAAGAACTACGTGAAATGAGAAGCACTATGACTGGTAGTTAATACCTATTTTTATCAAAACAGCAGTGTAGCTCACACATCACCCATGCAGCCGTAACCATAGTAACCCCAAATGGAAAGGGTCTTCGGATGATCAACATGATCAAAGGTAAGATAGTTCATGTGCCTCTGGAATAGTTACACTGTAGCAAACTTTAAAGAATAAAGGTGACTTTTCTCCTCCTACAACTTAAATGTTAAATGAAAATAGTGACTTGCAAGTCTGGTGTACAAAAATGCCTTTCATTTTGGAAGATTCTTATTTTGCCAGAGTGTTCATAAGAGAAAAGATGACAACTTGATGCTGCTCATTTGTTCAGTGCTTCTGATTATGCTGAGGAGACAACGATAATCATTTTGCCAAGCTTGAAAATCTGTTAAAGGGAAAAACCCTACCCTTGGGTGCCCTGTAGGATGAGAAGTAATATTTGTGCCTATGAACTCAGAGGGTAGCTATGGTCAATGGTGACTGTAGATACACATTATGTGGGATGAGCTATAGTTGGTAACTTAAGATGTGGCCCTGAGTAAAATTACAAAGAAAAGAAGCCTTTAATTAGAGAAGTAGAACTGGCTTGAAAAAGCAGGTAAGCACCAATCCAAACACAGATCTGAATTTGGCTTTATAATTCATGATAGGCTTAGAATGGGTTGAAGAGGGGTGGGTAAGCAGGTAATAAAAGGCTAGAGCACTCAGACTCAATTATTCCATCATCTATATACTCCAAAACAGAAGCTAGTATTCAAGTCTTTATACTACATTTTGGAATGCCTGATGTGACTCCAGGAGCAGCATTTGGAAGCATAGGGAAACTACTCTGAATTTTAAATATTTAAATAATGTACACTAGGAAACCATCAACAGAATAAAAACACAACCTACAGAATAGGAGAAAATATTTGCAAATGATGTGACCAACACAAGGGCTTAATTTCCAAAATATACAAACATCTCATACAACTCAACAACAAGAAAATAAACAACCTAATCCAAATGTATGGAAGACCTAAATAGACATTCCTCCAAAGACAAAATATAGATGGCCAGTAGGCACATGGAGAAGATACTCCACATCACTAATTACTAGAGAAATGCAAACCAAACCTTGGGCTTCTCAGTTGGCTCAGTGATAAAGAATCTGCCTGCCAATGTAGCAGACATGGATTTGATCCCTGGGTTGGGAAGATCCCCTGGAGAAAGAAATGGCAACCCACTCCAGTATTCTTGCCTAGAGAATCCCATGAACAGAGGAGCCTGGCAGGCTACAGTCCACAGTATCACAAAGAGTCAGGCATAACTTGGCAACTAAACAACAAACAAACCAAAACTACAATGAGGTACCACCTCACACCAGTCAAAATGGCAATCATCAAAGAATCTACAAATAACAAATGCTGGAACCAGTGTGGAGAAAAGGTAACCCTCCTAGATGCTGATGGGAATATAAGTTGGTGCAGCCACTGTGGAAAGCTGTATGGAGGTGTCTCAGAAAATGAAAAATATGATTCAGCAGTTACACTGCTGGGCATCTATCTGGAGAAAACCATAATTCAAAGAGATCCATGCATCCTTATGTTCATATCAATACTATTTGCAATAGCCAAGACATGGAAACAACCCAACTATCCACTGACAGATGACTGGATAAAGAGGATGTGGTACTCACATACAATGCAGTACTTGCTGTGTTGCTTCAGTCGTGTCCGACTCTGTGCGACCCCATAGACGGCAGCTCACCACCCCAGGCTCTCCCGTCCCCGGGATTCTCCAGGCAAGAACACTGGAGTGGGGTGCCATTTCCTTCTCCAATGCATGAAAGTGAAAAGTGAAAGCGAAGTCGCTCAGTCGTGTCTGACCCTCAGTGATCCCATGGACTGCAGCCTTCCAGGCTCCTCCGTCCATGGGATTTTCCAGACAAGAGTACTGGAATAGGGTGCCATTACAATGCAGTACTACTCAGCCATCAAAAGAACAGAATCATGCCATTTGCAGCAACATGAGTGCAACTAGAGATATCATACTGAGTGAAGTAATTCGGAAACAGAAAGACAAATACCATATGACATTATTCATACATGGAATCCGAAATGTAACCCAAATGAACTCATCTATGAGACAGGATCATGAACAGAGAGAACAGACTGATGTTTGCCAAGGGGGAAGGGTTTGAGGAAGGGATGTAGTGGGAGGTTGGGGTGAGCAGACATAAGATTCTACAAATAGAATGAGTGAACAACAAGGTCCTACTCTATAGCACAGAGAACTATTTTCAATATTCTTTGATAAACCATAACAGAAAAGAACATTTAGAAAGGGTTATATATATATATATATATATAACTGAATCAGTTTGTTGTACAGTAGTAATTAACACAACACTGTAAATCTATTATTCTTCAATAAAAATAAATAAATAAAGTACACTAGACGCTATTAGGGCTCCCCTCATACTCAGTTGGTAAAGAATCCGCCAGCAATGCAGGAGACCCCGGTTTCATTCCTGGGTCAGGAAGATCTGCTGGAGATGGGATAGGCTATCCACTCCAGAAGTTACACAAAGATATGTACAATTTAATCGTTTCTTTTTAAACTTTTTATATTCAGCATTTACCATGACAGTGGGTGGAGAAGTAATGGAATATCACAAGAAAACAATTGCTTCATCATGGTTATTTAAGAAAAGAATGGATATCTGGTGATTTCATGTTAAATTGTAAACAAATAATGCTATGACAGTGTCATCTAAATGGTCAATAAAGTGACTCAGAACAACTCATTGTTAGTAAAAATTTGTTTAATAATACCTATCAATTTACAGATAACATTTCATTTGATCTCACAAGAATTATTTGAAGAAATTGAAGGTACTTGATGTTTTGTTGGTGAAGGAAATGGCAACCCACTCCAGTACTCTTGCCTGGAAAATTCCGTGGACTGAGGAGCCTGGTAGACTATACAGTCCATGGGGTTGCAAAGAGTCGGACACGACTGAGCGATGTTGTTGCAGTATCTATTTTAAGGACATGGAAAATGAAGTCAAAGAAGCTAAATCACTAAAATGTGGTGCTCCATTCATCCATCACACTAATCCTACCTTAATGAACAGATGCTTGCAATATCCACAGTAATCTAGCCACTGGAAGGCCCTATACTGACCTCATTTTTAGATAACTCTCCTATACCATCTGAGTTTAGAAAAGGCAGAGGAACCAGAGATCAAAGTGCCAACATCCACTGGATCATAGAAAAAGCAAGAGAATTAAAAAAAAAAAATCTACTTCTATTTCATTGACTATGCTAAAGACTTTGACTGTGTGGCTCACAACAAACTGGAAAATTCTTAAAGAGATGGGAATACCAGACCACCTCACTCACCTCCTGAGAAATCTGTATGCAGGTCAAGAAGCAACAGTTAGAACCAGACATAGAACAACAGACTGGTTCCAAATTGGGAAAGGAGTACGCCAGGGCTGTATAGTCACCTTTCTTATTTAACTTCTTTGCAGAGTATATCATGCAAAATGCCAGGCTGAATGAAACACAAGCTGGAATCAAGATTGCCAGGAGAAATATCAATAACCTCAGATGTACAGATGACACCACCCTTATGGTAGAAAGCAAAGAGGAACTAAAGGGTCTCTTGATAAAGATGAAAGAGGAGAGTGAAAAAAAACTTGCTTAAACCTCAACATTTAAAAACTAAGATCATGGCATCCAGTCCCATCACTTCATGGCAAATAGATGGGGAAACAATGGAAACAGTAACAGACTTTATTTCTGTGGGCTGCAAAATCACTGTGGATGGTGACTGCAGCCATGAAATTAAAAGATGCTTGCTCATTGGAAGAAAAGTTATGACAAACCAAGACAGCATATTAAAAAACAGAGATATTATTTTGCCAACAAAGATCCATCTAGTCAAAGGTATAGTTTTTCCAGTAGTCATGTATGGCGAGTTGGACCATAAAGAAGACTGAACACTGAAGAATTGATGCTTTTGAACTGTGGTGTTGGAGAAGACTCTTGAGAGTCCCTTGGATTGCAAGGAGATCAAACCATCAATCCTAAAGGAAATCAATCCTGAATATTCATTAGAAGGACTGATGCTGAAGCTGAAGCTCCAATACTCTGGCCACCTGATATGAAGAGCTGACTCATTGGAAAAGCCCCTGATCCTGGGAAAGATTGAAGGCAGGAGGAGAAGGGGACAACAGAGGATGAGATGGTTGGATGGCAGCACTGACTCAATGGGCATGAGTTGAGCAAACTCCAGGAGATGGTGCAGGACAGGGAAGCCTGGCGCGCTGCAGTCCATGGGGTCACATGGAGTTGGACACACTTGAGAACCTGAACAACAACCTGCACCATCAGGTACCTATTTTATTTTTAGTGACAATTCCTCTTGGAATTGAAAGTTTATGATCCATCCCAAGCTGTGATCCTTTTATGTGGAGAATTTCCAAGGTGCTCTGTTAAATGCTTTAACCCACAAACATAGGAGCTGGTACTGTATTCCCCAGTGCCCTGGCTCACACCTCTAACCCTTAGATCAACACTCCCCAGAGTTAGAGTGACACCTAGCTGCCACTTAAGGTAGCACATGCAGGGAAAGCTGGGTAATGAAACTGCCAGGAGAAAAGAAGGTCAACAGAGGTGGAAGCTTCAGAGGTTTTCTAGCAGCAATGTAGTGTAGAGGCTTTCTACACTTCTGTGATCTCCTGGGAGCTAGGACTACTATAGTTCTCATTCTCTGAGGAGGGAACATATATATTGCAGTGAATATTTGTCTTTACTACAATTACACTATAAAGTAAGTTTTGCCACCCTTGGAATTACACAAATGTCCTACAACTGTGTGTACTGATATTTACCTCAGCCTAAAAACATCAGATGGTGCCTGAACCAATGAAATTAAAAGATGCTCGCTCCTTGGAAAAAAAGCTATGACCAACCTAGACAGCATATTAAAAAGCAGAGACATTACTTTACCAACAAATATCCTTCTAGTCCAAGCTATTTTTCCAGTGGTCATGTATGGATCTGAGAGTTGGACTATAAAGAAAGCTGAGCACCAAAGAATGATGCTTTTGATGCTTTTGAACTGTGGTGTTGGAGAAGACTCTTGAGAGTCTCTTGGACTACAAGGAGATCCAACCAGCCCATCCTAAAGGAAATCAGTCCTAAATATTCATTGGAAGGACTGATGCTGAAGCTGAAACTCCAGTACTTTGGCACCTGATGCAAAGAGGCGACTCCTTGGAAAAGATCCTGATGCTGCCAAAGATAGAGGGCAGGAGGAGAAGGGGACGGCAGGGGATGAGATGGTTGGATGGCATCACTGATACGATTGGACATGAATTTGAGTTGGCTCTGGGAGTTGGTGGTGGACAGGGAAGCCTGGTGTGCTGCAGTCCATGGGGCTGTAAGAAGTCGGACACGACTGAGCAACTGAACTGAACTGAAAAACATCAGTACCAAGCCTACTTCACTCTCTATGATTCACCAGGTATACTCAGAAATGCAAATGTTTCATTCATCAATTCTGATACTCATAGGCTTCTGGATTAGGATCATCAGTATCACTGGACATTTGTTAGAATTGTGGTTCTGGATTCCAACTGGACCTACTGAATCAGAATCTCTGGAAGGAGAGCCCAGCAACATGCATTTTACATAGGAGTTTTATCTATGGCCAAATTGGAGGATCACTAATGGAAAACAGAAAGTGAGTGACCTCAGCAATCTTCTAATTCCTCTCAGCAAATATATATGAAGAAACTAAGCCCAGAAAGGTTAAGTGGGCATCTGAATTTGCCCTGTAAGTTAGTAGCAGGATTTGAATTAGACCTTAGATCTCCTGCTGCTGCCGCTGCCGCTGCTGCTGAGTCGCTTCAGTCGTGTCCGACTCTGTGCGACCCCATAGATGGTAGCCCACCAGGCTTCCCCGTCCCTGGGATTCTCCAGGCAGGAACACTGGCGTGGGTTGCCATTTCCTTCTCCTAGTGCCCCACAATATAAATAACATGGTGCTCCAACACTTATCAAGTAGGAGCTAGTTGGGCTTGATATTAGTAAAGCAGAGACTTTGTATCTACATTCCTCTGGCTTCTAATTTCAATAAATGAATTATCACCCATGCATTTAATTTGGGCTTCAGACAGGATAATGCCAGAATGAATATTGTAAATTCAATTAACATGAGCCAGCAGTCTCCTTGTGAAAACGAAAACCCAGTGCTAAGGGCTTCATCAAGCACCTGGGATTCTTAGCACACTTTAGTTGCTGGAGCAAGTCAAGATATGTGGCTTACATAATATGTATGCAGTCATTGCATTTTTTAAAATTCATGGTATACATAATATATTGAGTTTGAAGATATGCCTTTAAAATCTTCTCAGTACATATCATAGTAATTTACTAACAATATCATGTCAATGTATAGCAAAACCTGTACAGTATTGTAAAGTAAAATAAAAATAAAAATTAAAAAAAAATCCTTTAATTATCCCACTTCTGTGAAAATTTGAAATTTTCTTGTTTACATACATAGACGTGCTTCCATATGGGTGCATACATATATAAATGTCACGTTGTAAATATTCTTGTTTATTTGTTTGCTTTGAGTTTTAAAAATTGTATTTCCTCATTTTACTTTTGACTGCTCTGGATCTTCGTCACTGCACAGGGTTTTTTCCAGCGGTGGCTACTTTTTTTGAGTGGGGGCTTCTCTCTGCTTGAGTTGCTGCAGCCGCTTATTGCAGTGGGTCCTCTTGTTGCAACTCCCGGGGTCTAAAGCACAGGCTCAATAGTTGTGGTACATGGGCTTGGGTGCTCTGAGGCATGCAGGATTTTCCCAGACCAGATATCAAACTCTTATCTCCTGCATTGGCAGGGGAATTCTTCACCCCACCAGGGAAGCCCAGTTTGCTTCGTTTTAATAGTTTTTTTTTTTTTTTTGGCATGACTCCCCTTCCCCATCTCTTCCCTTCCTTTCCAAATAATCCAGCTCTACAGTCTAGTATATGTCCCAACAATATCTCTTCATACGAGAAGTCTGTTTATAATAATCACATACATATGCATTTATAACAGATTAAATCAGAAGTTTAAACTGAAAGCAAAGAAACATATTTTTACATTTTCCACAGTGAGATGCACAATTTTAAAGTACTTATCCAAAACCCAATTACATGACTCCTTTAAACTTCTCACCTACCTTAAAAAGGTGAAAGGGTCTCTAGACTTTAGCCTAGCAGGCTAAAGATTTGTGAATGGTGTTCTACCACTTGTGAATTGTGAATCTCACACTCCAGTAACAGGAGAGCTGGAGGTGTCTGACCTTCTTGTGATCCAATGAAAAGTGTCTTTGTCTCGACAATCAGACAGCTTAAGATGTGACCCCTGGAGTTTGCGAATACAGTGGAATATTGGCTGACTCTCACCGAGAAGGCTAATGGGATGTGGCTGTCCAGTTGCTCTAATGGTGGCTTGCAGGTGCTACATGTGTACATGCCGTCATTTCAGTCGTGTTTGACTCTTTGGGACCCCGTGGATAGTAGCCCACCAGGCTTCTCTGTCAATGAGATTCCCCAGGCAAGAATACTGGAGTGGGCCGCTATGCCCTCCTCCAGGAGATCTTCCCAACCCAGGGACTGAACCTGTGCCTCTTATATCTCCTGCAATGACAGGCAGGTTCTTTGCCACTAAGTGCCACTTGGGAAGTGCAGTGGTGGCTTATCATTAATCAAATAAAAGATTTCCTTATCTCATCTCTACTCCCATCTTGTAGAAGTCAGGACTGCATCTAGCAAGGGGTAGATGAGGTATGTGAGAAAGAAGACCTCAACCATATCTGCTTTCAATGGGCTAGGAAAGGTAGGGCAAAGTCTTAAATTAAACTGAAAATTTGTAATATTACATGATATTGGACATGTTCATTGGTGAATTGACATTCTGATTGCAATTTAAAAGCCAAGTTTTTTGAGCAGGTAGGAAAACAGTAGCCCTTTAAAAGAATACTTTTAAAGGAGCAATGGGCAAAGAAAAGCAGCTTCTATGGTTATACCTCCTGAGTCCTGCTGTATGTGTGTGTGTATATATATCTGCTAAGTCACTTCAGTCGTGTCCGACTCTGTGCGACACCATAACGGCAGCCCACCAGGCTCCCTCATCCCTGGGACTCTCCAGGCAAGAACACTGGAGTGGGTTGCCATTTCCTTCTCCAATGCAGGAAAGTGAAAAGTGAAAGTGAAGTCGTTCAGTCATGTCCGACCGACCCCATGGACTGCAGCCTACCAGGCTCCTCCATCCATGGGATTTTCCAGGCAAGAGTACTGGAGTGGGCTGCCACTGCCTTTATATATATATATAAATACATATTTACATATATATATGTAAATATGTATTTGCATATTTGTAAATGTAAGTAAATGAATTTATAAGTATACATAAATATATATACATGTAAATACTAATACAGGCATTGGGGTTAGTTATCTATACATAAATATATGGGGATGATTGTTTAAAAAATTTAAATCATAAATAATATATACTTTTCCATATTTTGCTTTACATAATCAACAATGTCTCCTGGAAAACTCTCAAGTTAGCTTGAAGGGCGCTAATTTACCTTTTTAATGGCTACACAACATTGGGTAGATCATCTTATTGACAGGATTCATTACACTTCTATTTTAAACCCACTCCCCACTTAAAAAAACGTTGCAATAAACATCCCTGTCCATATATCCTTAAGAACTAGTCTTTTTACTTGTGTGGGGCAGGCTCCCAGGAGTCAGATCACTGGGAGAAGAGGTTATGTATTTTAAATTCTAATAGCTGTTGCCAAATTGCTTTCCAAAAGTCTGTTCATGATTTAAATTTCCACTGGAAATGTGTAAGAGTGCACTTTTTTCTGCCTCCCTGCCAGCAATGACTGTTTCTTAGCCTTATAATTGTTGCCAAACTGCTAGGGGTAAAGTGATATGCTGTTACTTTATTTTACATTTCCATGATTTCTGATGAGTTTGAATAACTTTTCACATTTGTGGCCCAAGTGGATTTCCACTTCTATGAATCGCTTCTTTATTGTCTTTGCCCATTTTTCTTTTACTTATTGCCAGACTGTCACTTTTTAAGTGCCTTAATATAATAGACGTAGGAATAGCTGTCCTCTATATTTAAATGCTTTCTTCCCCAAGCTATTGCCGGTCTATTGTCTTTGTTTATGGTATCTTTTTTCATTTAAAACAATTTTATGAAGTCAAATATGTCTATTCTTTATTTATAGATTCTGGATTTTCACTCTTTGTTAAGTAGAAATTCCTTATCAATAATCTGCTAATATAAATGCACAGATTTTATTTCAGGAGTTCATTTACTTCATTTTTTCATTTACATTTTAATTCTGCTGGGTATATTTTTGCAAATGGTTAGATAAGGATCCAATTTTAAAATCTTCTAAATGGATAGCCAGCTATTTGTGCAATGCCATTTGTTAAATATACAATCCTTTCCCCACTGAACTAAAATACGATTCCTCAAATTCTTATTTATACCAAGACTTGTTTCTAGATCCTCTATTTTTTTCCCAGCGGATCTCCCTATTCCTGGGCCAGCACCATATTAATTTTATTATAATATCTTTGTAGTATATTCTTACATCTGGTTAGGCAGTTACCCTCATGCTTTTATTCTAATTTATAAACTTTAAGATAATTTTATCCCATTCCAATTTTTAAAATGTTAGATTTTCATGAGAATTGCATTAAATTTTGATATTATTTTAGGTGAAAGTGGCATATTTATCGTACATTCTTCCTATCACCAAAATGATAAGCTAGTGTAAACTACTGGTTTCTTCCCTAAATCACTGATAGAGAAATTATACAAAGAAAATGGAATTGTAACAAACAGATAATAATAATAATAATACCAACAAAAACCAAGAGAAGTGCTCAGGAAGAAAGAAGATGGTTTTGAACTGTAGCTTGTGGAAGGAGATGAGGGAGGTGGGAGGGGTCCATCAGATTCCAGAAAAGGCAGCTAGACACAGCAGTGAAAACACAAATTAGGGAAAAAAAAAAAAAAAAAAATATATATATATATATAAGCCCCATCCTTATGGCTCATTTGTTTTTCATGGAGTAATTATTGCCCAGGGCCTTGCCACACAAAGCATACACAATAGCTAAACACTAGGACGGGTGTTCATGGCAGTAATATCAGACCAGTACAAAAGATCTGGGGTGATGAGTTAAGGTGTTCTCTTTCCATACAAATCCCAAAGCTGGCAGATTACCAATGCTCTCTCCCCAAGGGTCTAAACCCTGACCCAAGAAATTAGCTAATGTGGGTTTCTCAGTTTTCGAACTATTGACATTTGGGGCCAGATAATTGTTGTGAAGGGAAAGTCTTAACTGTATCATTCTTTATCTATTCAGTTGTTTACTCTGAAAAATCATGAATTTTATCAACCACCCCCTGCCCCCTAATCCTCTTAACTTTTCTCATAAGAATGTTATTCAAATTGTCTTCTGGCTGCTTCAGAAATTTAATGTGCCCCGTTTGTTCTGACTGATCTTCCTCCCTCAGGCTGCGAAAAAGCCATGTTGTGTTTTTATTTTTCTTTGCTGGGTTATTGGAGCTTAAGACTGTTGGACTACCCGACAAATAGCAGTCCTATAAGTGGTAGAAAGTGGGCTTCCCTGGAGGCTCAGATGGTAAAGAATCTGCCTGCAATGCAGGAGACCTGCGTTCGATCCCTGAGTTGGGAAGATCCCGTGGGGGAGGGCATAGTAACCCACTTCAGTATTCTTGCTTGGAAAATCCGCATGGACAGAGGAGCCTGACAGGCTATAGTCCGTGGGACTGCCGAGTCGGACATGACTGAGCAGCTAAGCACAGCACAGCACAAGTGGCGGAAGGTTAGCCAGTGGTGTAGAAGCAGGTGGGCTGCCCTCAGGCACTTGTGAGGAGGCTACCCCCTTGCCCAGCAATCGAGGAGACCAAGTTCACTCACACAGGAGCGAGCTGTTCAACCTATTCCTCCTTCATCACCAAGACCCACAGATTTCTGCAAACCCAAACCTTTGGTGAATATTCATAGCTTTCCATTGGCCATCTGAAGCATCTGTGAAGATGGCATCTAGATGCTCATTCCCCTCATGGCAGAGAAAGTTCAGTGCTTGTTACCTCACCTGTGCTGAGCCATGGCATCACCAGCCCTTGGTTGCATATAGGCATCTATTTGATTTTAGCAAAATCAAGTATGTTGGTGCGTGTAACTAAAGCAAAGAAGTCAAGTTAAGGCCATCGCTTTCCCAGAACTCACTGCAGACCTTCATAAAATTTTTGGAGTGATTATAATGTTGTGTTGACATGACTGTCTTAGGATCAAGTCATTCACCTCTAAACCTTAGTTCAGTCTTTCGTAAAGTTAAGAGTGTTACATTAAATGATTTCTAAAGCCTCTTTCTGCAAAAATATCCTACACTTTTATTATTTCAAATTATTCATTATATCACCTAAAAGGAATTCCTTATATCATCTAAAAGGAATGTGGAGATATTGTCTTGATATTTGGTCTAAGAGAGAAGCTATAAAACGTTTCATGAGATAATTCAAGATATTTCAATCTAGCTATATATTTCATAACACTTAAAAATTAGTTTTCTATTGTTGCTATAACAAACTATCACAAACTCAGTGGCTTAAAACAACATAAATGGATTCTCTCATGGTTCTGGATGTCAGAAGTCTAACATGAGTCTCCATGGGATAAAGTCAAGGTGTCAGCAGGACTTTCTGGAAGTTCTGAAGAATTGGTTTCCTTGTCCTTTTCAGCTTCTAGAGACCACTCTCCATGTTCCTTGGTCAATAGCCCCTTTTCTTTATCTTCAAAACCAGAAAATTGTTCCCTCTATGTGTCTTCCATAGTCACATCTATCCCTGAGCATAGCCAGGAAAGGTTCTCTAGCTTTTAGAGACCCATGTGATGGGGCTTCCCAGGTGGCTCAGTGGCAGAAGAATCCTCCTGCCAGTGCAGGAGATGCAGAAGACAAGGGTTCAATCTCTGGGTCAGGAATATCCCTTGGATGAGGAAATAGCAACCCACTCCAGTATTGTTGCCTGGAAAATTCTATCGACAGAGGGGCCTGGCAGCCTACTGTCCATACAGCTGCAAAGAGTCAGACAAGCCTGAGCATGCTTGCAGGTGAGAAGCTTGAGGCACCCAGATAATTCAGGGTAATATCCACACTGCAAGTTTTTAATCACATGGAATCAGGTTATGACCACTTGAACCCAATTGGTCACTAAAAGTCAACATCAGAGGATGTATAACTTTTGATGTGATGCAATATAAACTATACAGAACCCTCTATGTAGTATTTTTGGAAAAACTGGTAAACCTGAATCTAATCAAGATTTTTTTGAACTAACTCTCAAAATAGAAATACAGGAAAAATAAAATGACACTTGTGGTAAGGTAATATACAAATCTAGATTGTGGGACATCCTATACAGCTGACCAACATCCTCAATAACTCAATAGCACAAAAAGTGGCAGCATGAAAGAGGGAAACACTGTCCTGGACTAAAAGAGAATGCAGATATATAATACCTAGAAGTCAAATGTGAAGCTCTGATTAAAGTAAAAGGAAAAAATTAGAGAAAGTGAATGTGGACTGGGTATTAGATAATGTCACTGAATTATGGGAAGTTTTGCAGGTTTGATAATCACTTCATGGTCATGTAAAAATAATGGCCATAACTACAGATATGCACACCAATATACATGGGGATACATGACAAGGTCTGGCAATCTGCTTTCACAGATTGCTATCTTCTACCTGTGAAATATAAATCTAAAAATATATTTGTGTTTTCAGTTCAGTTCAGTTCAGTTGCTCAATCTTGTCCAACTCTTTGTGACTCCATGCACTGCAGCATGCCAGGCTTCTCTGTAAATCACCAACTCCTGGAACTTGCTCAAACTCATGTCCATCAAAATGGTGATGTCATCCAACCATCTCATCCTCTATTGTCCCCTTCTCCTCCTGTCTTCTATCTTTCCTAGCATCAGGGTCTTTTCCAATGAGTCAGTTCTTTGAATCAGGTGGCCAAAGTATTGGAGTTTCAGCTTCAGCATCAGTCCTTCCAATGAATATTCAGGACTCATTTCCTTTAGGATGGACTGGTTGGATCACCTTGCAGTTCAAGAGACTCTCAAGAGTCTTCTCCAACACCACAGTAAAAGCATCAATTCTTCGGTGCTTAGCTTTCTTTATAGTCCAATTCTCAGATCCATTCATGATTACTGGAAAAACCATAGCTTTGACTATATGGACCTTTGTCAGCAAAGTAATGTCTGCCTTTTAATATGCTGTCTAGGTTGGTCATAGCTTTTCTTCCATGGAACAAGCATCTTTTAATTTCATGGTTACAGTCACCATCTGCAGTGATTTTGGAGCCCAAGAAAATAAAGTCTGACACTGTTTCCATTGTTTTCCCAACTATTTGTCATGAAGTGATGGGACCAGATGCTATGATCTTTGTTTTCTGAATGTTGAGTTTTAAGACAGCTTTTTCACTCTCCTCTTTCACTTTCATTAAGAGGCTCTTTAGTTCTTCTTTGCTTCCTGCTACAAGCAAGGGTAGTGTCATCTGCATATCTGAGGTTACTGATATTTCTCCCAGCAATCTTGATTCCAGCTTGTACTTCATCCAGCATGGCATTTCACATGATGTACTCTGCATGTAAGTTAAATAAGCAGGGTGACAATATACATCCTTGACGTACTCCTCTCCCTACCTGGAACCAGTCTATTGTTCCATTTCCAGCTCTAACTGTTGCTTCTTGACCTGCCTACAGAATTCTCAGGAGGCAGGTCAGGTGGTCTGGTATTCCCATCTCTTTGAGAATTTTCCACAGTTTGTTGTGATGCACACAGTCAGAGGCTTTGATGTAGTCAGTAAAGCAGAGTGGATGTTTTTCTGGAATTCTCTTGTTTTCTTGATGATCCAATGGAGGTTGGCAATTTGATCTCTGGTTCTTCTGCTTTTTCTAAATCCTGCTTGAACATCTGGAAGGTCATAGTTCATATACTATTGAAGCCTCACTTGGAGAATTTTGAACATTACTTTGCTAGCGTGTGAGATGAATGCTGTGTGGTAGTTTGAACATTCTTAGGCATTGCCTTTCTTTGGGTTTGGAATGAAAACTGACCTTTTCCAGTCCTGTGGCCCCTGCTGAGTTGTCCAAATTTGCTGGCATTTGAGTGCAGCACTTTGACATCATCATCTTTTAGAATTTGAAATAGCTCAAGTGGAATTCCATCACTTCCACTAGCTTTGTTCATAATGATGCTTCCTAAGGCCCACTTGACTTCATATTCCAGGATGTCTGGCTCTAGTGCAGTGATGACATCATTGTGGTTATCTGGATCATGAAGATCTTTTTTGCATAGTTCTTCTGTGTATTCTTGCCACCTCTTCTTAATGTCTTCTACTTCTGTTAGGTCCATACCATTTTTGTCCTTTATTGTGCCCATATTTGTGTTTTATCCAAAGCAAAATAGCCATATTATATATATTACATTCCCAACTCATGAACAAATGAGTCACTCAAGGGAAGTAACTAAATAAGTATGTAGATTTATGGAAAGCCATTACTATTACTAGGAAAATAAGCAAAAATATGCATGCTTTGCTTGCTGATGGTAAAACTGCAGCCTTATCTTAGAATGGCATAAAAATGACAACTTAACGGTTTTAAAATTGTCATCTCATTTAATTCTTATAAAGAACCTTTAAAATAAGTCTTATTATCATTAACTGGGGCTCAAATGAGTCAGACAGAATGAGGATTTAAACATGCCATGGACAGTGTTTCTAACCAATATTCAATGACCATCGCATTTATTCAATATATATTTATTGTACACTGTGCAAAACTCACTAGGCCTTCTGTACTTTGATACATCTGTAGAGGCTTTCTTAGTTCTAGTCATTAAATATTATTTCTTAAAAAATGAAAGTGAAAGTCACTCAGTAATGTCTGACTCTATGTGACCCTATGGATGCTGGCCTGTCAGACTCTCTGTCCATGGAATTCTCTAGCAAGAATACTGGAGTGGGTTGCCATTCCCTTCTCCAGGGGATCTTCCTGGCCCAGGGATTAAACCTGAGTTTCCTGTATTGCAGGTAGACTCTTTGCCATTCGAGCCACTAGGAAAGTCAATAAAGAAATGGATTCTCAGGTACTCCCTGACAGTCCAGTAGCTAGGACTCTGTGCTCTACTGCAGGGGGCCCAGGTTTCATACTTGGTTAGGGAAACTACGATCCCACAAGCCCCATGGCATGGGCAAAACAAAACGAAAAAAGAAAAACCAATGGATTTTATTAAGCACTATGTTTATTTTGACCTTAATTGGACTACTGAACTAATAATTTACATCAACCTGATTTTTAAATTTAATAAAAAGAATAACAACTGTATTTTACCAACTGGCTACATGGGTAGCCTCTTTATTACTTTGGGATAAATATTTATCCCTGATATTGAGTCCCGCCAATTTAGGGACATTAAGTGCATCAAATTACTTTGAAACAGAGCTAACAAAATAAATGTCAAGTTTCTTGAGTTTCTGACAAGCTACAAAGCAAAACAGTAATGGGCATTAAAAAAACAACTCAGATTGTCAAACTTTGAGAACTTATTATTTATGTTCTACAGTGGCCACAGGACTGGAAAAGGTCAGTTTTCATTCCAGTCCCAAACAAAGGCAATGCCAAAGAATGCTCAAACTACCACACACTTGCACTTATCTCACATGCTAGTAAAGTAATGTTCAAAATTCTCCAAGCCAGTCTTCAGCAATACGTGAACCGTGAACTCCCTGATGTTCAAGCTGGTTTTAGAAAAGGCAGAGGAACCAGAGATCAAATGGCCAACATCCGCTGGATCATGGAAAAAGCAAGAGAGTTCCAGAAAAACATCTATTTCTGCTTTATTGACTATGCCAAAGCCTTTGACTGTGTGGATCACAAGAAACTGTGGAAAATTCTGAAAGAGACGGGAATACCAGACCACCTAACCTGCCGCTTGAGAAATCTGTATGCAGGCCAGGAAGCAACAGTTAGAACTGGATATGGAACAACAGACTAGTTCCAAATAGGAAAAGGAGTACGTCAAGGCTGTATATTGTCACCCTGCTTATTTAAATTCTATGCAGAGTACATCATGAGAAACGCTGGACTGGAAGAAACACATGCTGGAATCAAGATTGCCGGGAGAAATATCAGTCACCTCAGATATGCAGGTTACACCACCCTTATGGCAGAAAGTGAAGAGGAACTAAAAAGCCTCTTGATGAAAGGGAAAGAGGAGAGTGAAAAAGTTGTCTTAAAGCTCAACATTCAGAAAATGAAGATCATGACATCTGGTCCCATCACTTCATGGGAAATAGATGGGGAAATAGTAGAAACAGTGTCAGACTTTGTTTTTTTGGGCTCCAAAATCACTGCAGATGGTGACTGCAGCCATGAAATTAAAAGATGCTTACTCCTTGGAAGAAAAGTTATGACCAACCTAGATAGTATATTCAAAAGCAGAGACATTACTTTGCCAACTAAGGTCCGTCTAGTCAAGGCTATGGTTTTTCCTGTGGTCATGTAAGGATGTGAGAGTTGGACTGTGAAGAAGGTTGAGCGCCGAAGAATTGATGCTTTTGAACTGTGGTGTTGGAGAAGACTCTTGAGAGTCCCTTGGACTGCAAGGAGATCCAACCAGTCCATTCTGAAGGAGATCAAGCCTGGGATTTCTCTGGAAGGAATGATGCTAAAGCTGAAGCCCCAGTACTTTGGCCACCTTATGCGAAGAGTTGACTCATTGGAAAAGACTCTGAAGCTGGGAGGGATTGGGGGCAGGAGGAGAAGGGGACGACAGAGGATGAGATGGCTGGATGGCATCACGGACTCAATGGATGTGAGTCTGAGTGAACTCCAGGAGTTGGTGATAGACAGGGAGGCCTGGTGTGCTGTGATTCGTAAGGTCGCAAAGAGTTGGGGTCGCAAAGAGTCGGACTCGACTGCGCGACTGAACTGAACTGATGAATATCAAATAATCATCATGTGCACCTTAAATGTACATATGTTATATGTCAATAATATCTCAACAAACCAGGGAAAAATCATAGTTTTGTCTTAAAACAGTTCCCTATTTATATTGCTCTATAGCAGTGCTGTTTGATAAAAAATATAATGTAACTCACCATATGTAATTCAGAATTATATAGTGACCACCTTAAAAAAGTACAAAGAAATGGGCAAAATTAATTCTAATAGCACAACCTAGAATCAAGAGTGCCGGGAGAAATATCAATAACCTCAGACATGCAGATAACACCACCCTTATGGCAGAAAGCAAAGGAGAACTAAAGAGCCTCTTGACGAAAGTGAAAGAGGAGAGTGAAAAAGTTGGCTTAAAACTCAACATTCAGAAAACGAAGATCATGGCATCTGGTCCCATCACTTCATGGGAAATAGATGGGGAAACAGTAGAAACAGTGTCAGACTTTATTTTTCTGGGCTCCAAAATCACTGCAGATGGTGACTGCAGCCATGAAATTAAAAGGCGCTTACTCCTTGGAAGAAAAGTTATGACCAACCTAGATAGTATATTCAAAAGCAGAGACATTACTTTGCCGACTAAGGTCCGTCTAGTCAAGGCTATGGTTTTTCCTGTGGTCATGTATGGATGTGAGAGTTGGACTGTGAAGAAGGCTGAGCTCTTTGTTTTTTTGGGCTCCAAAATCACTGCAGATGGTGACTGCAGCCATGAAATTAAAAGGCGCTTACTCCTTGGAAGAAAAGTTATGACCAACCTAGATAGTATATTCAAAAGCAGAGACATTACTTTGCCGACTAAGGTCCGTCTAGTCAAGGCTATGGTTTTTCCTGTGGTCATGTATGGATGTGAGAGTTGGACTGTGAAGAAGGTTGAGCGCAGAAGAATTGATGCTTTTGAACTGTGGTGTTGGAGAAGACTCTTGAGAGTCCCTTGGACTGCAAGGAGATCCAACCAGTCCATTCAGAAGGAGATCAAGCCTGGGATTTCTTTGGAAGGAATGATGCTAAAACTGAAGCTCCAGTACTTTGGGCACCTTATGCGAAGAGTTGACTCATTGGAAAAGACCCTGATGCTGGGAGAGATTGGAGGCAGGAGGAGAAAGGGACGACCGAGGATGAGATGGCTGGATGGCATCACAGACTCAATGGACGTGAGTCTGAGTGAACTCCGGGAGTTGGTGATGGACAGGGAGGCCTAGCGTACTGCGATTCATGGGGTCGCAAAGAGTCGGACACGACTACGCGACTGAACTGACTGAGGTTACCTAAATCAGGACAACCTGGATTAATTTTATTGAGACAAAATAGGACTGCTCTACAAATTAAGAATTCTTTTCTAGTTTTAAATACTGGACTAATACTTGTGTAATTCAGACTAGCACAGTTGTATTTGAATCTCAATGCATCTGCATCATATAAAATGAAGACATTTTAATCCAAATAGGAAACAGGAAAATTGATGAAGTGAAATAATGCACAGTCCATGTGTGCCTGAATGAATGGCTTCCTGCAGACCTTGGAAGAAATGTTAGTCCTGTAAATACCAGGAAGAGTTTCTGGCATCTTCTGGGTGATTAATATTTAAGGTATTGTGCTGAGTTCTTCCTTTTCTAAAGGAAGCTCCTATTTTGGACATCTTCTGACAGGAAAAAAAAAATCCATACTATTATAACTGCTTCTGCAAGTCTACAACCTATGGCTTGGTGCTTTCTGGAAAGTGTTAAACCACTGACCAACAGTAAAAAAGGGGAAATAAATACTGGCTGTATGGTTGAACAAGAATAAAGACACACATTTTTGTTTTAGTTTAATATCTTTTTTTATTAAGGACAGAAATTAATATTTCTACCCAGCTTGTGCTTGAAGTTCAACTATGTGCTAGCAGTTCGACCTTCATTTTGAGTCATTGTCCCTCCTGGGGCCATGAGACTCCTTATCTCCAACAGTGAGCTGGGATATTCAACTGCTTCACATTTCATATTTTGGAAGAGATACACTTTCAAGCTCCACACTTTAGCAGTTTCTTCCACAAATTTATTAAGTCATCAATTTAATAAAGAGTTATTGAAAACCTACTATTCTAAATACTAGAAATAGAAGAGTGAAAATAATGGAAAAAATAGAAAAAAGCTTCTCTTTCAAAGGGGACAAAAAATAAGGAAAAATAAGGAAATAAAATAAATAGTGGATCAACAGTGATTAGTGCTGTATAAGAATATAAGTCAAGGAAAATGTGGGGAAACACAGTGATTGGGGTCAACTGTGTTGGGGGGAATAAAGGGTGTGATTTTTGATAGAATGTTTAGAGAAGATCTCATTGAGGTGATATTTGAGCAAAGACCTGAAGAAATTGAGGAGAAAGAGACAACAAATGCAGATGCCCAGAGGTGCCTCTGGTGTGTCCCAGATAACATCATACTCAAAGGTGAAAAGTTTAAAGTCTTTCCTTTAACATCAGGAATAAGACAGGATGTCCACTGTCACCACTTCTATTCAACACAGTATTGAAAGTCTTAGCTGTAGTAACCAGATGAGAAAAATAATTAAAGTCATCCAGATTGGAAAGGAAAGAGTACAATTGTCACTATTTGCAGATGACATGTTACTCTATCATGAGAAATCCTGCTCTATCAAAAATCCTAAAGCCTCCAAACTATTAGAACTAATATACGAATTTAGTAGAGTTACAAGATTAATATACAGAAATGTGTTATTTTTCTATACATCAATAATGAATTATCAAAAAAGAGAAGGCAGGAAAATAATACTGTTTAAAATCACATCAAAAAGAATAAAATATCTAGGAATAAATTAAATCAAGGTGGTAAAATATCTATACCCTGTAAACTATAACACACTGATGAAAGAATTTGAAAATGATAACAAGTAAATGGAAAGATATCTCATACTCTTGGATTAGAAGAAGTAATATTGTTAAAATGGCCATACTATCTGAAGCAGTGATTTAATGCAATCCCTATTAACAAACCCATGGCATTTTTACTAGAACAAATAATTGTAAATTTTATGTGGAACCACAAAGATCCAGAATTGTCAAAGCAATCTTGAGAAAGAAGAACAAAACTAGAGGTATCACACTGTCTGACATCAGACTACAAAAAACTACAGTAATCAAAATTGCATAGTACTGGCACATAACAGACTCATAGATCGATGGAAAAGAATAGAGAGTTCAGAAATAAACCCATACACTTAGAGCCAATTAATTTATGATAAAGGAGGCACCCTGGTGGCTCAGATGGTAAAGTGTCTGCCTGCAATGCAGGAGACCTGGGTTCGATCCCTGGGTTGGGAAGATTCCCTGGGTTGGGAAGATTCCCTGGAGAAGGAAATGGCAACCCACTCCAGTACTGTTGCCTGGAAAATCCAATGGACAGAAGAGCCCTGTAGGCTACAGTCCATGGCTTCGAAGAGAGTTGGAGACTTCGGAATTGAGTCAGTGACCTCAATTCAAAGGAGGAAAGAGTATATAATTGGTCAAAGATAGTGTCTTCAGTAAGTGGTGCTGGAAAAACTGGACAGTTAGAAGGAAGGCAATGAGATTAGAACATTTCCTCAGACCATATTCAAAAACAGACTCAAAGTGAATTAAAGATTTAAATATAAGGATGTAAACCATGAAAATTCTAGAAAATATATAGGTAGAACACTTTTTGACATAAATCTTAGCAAAATTCTCTTGGATCTGTTTTCTAAGCAAAACAAATAAAAGCAAAAACAAACAAGTGGGACCTAATTAAACTTAACAGCTTTCAACAGTAAACACTGACAAAAAGAAAACAATCTACTGAATGGGAGAAAATATTTGCAAATGATATGACAATAAGGGGTTAATATCTAAAATAAATAAATAGTTCATAATATATCAAAAAATAGTTCATAAATATCAAAAAGCAAACAACCTGATTAAAATATGAGCAGAAGACCTGAATAGACATTTTTTTCCAAGAAGATATACGGATGGCCAATAGGTACATGAAAAAATGCTCAGCAATGCTAATCACCAGAGAAATGCAAATCAAATTACAATGAGATATCATCTCACACCTGCCAAAATGGCTATCATCAAAAATTCTGCAAATAACAAATGTTGGCAAGGATGTGGTGAAATGGGAACTCTAGTATCCTGCTGGTGGAATTGTAAATTGTTGCAGCCACTATGGAAAACAGTAGAGACGATTATTCCAAAACTGAAAGTAGAACTATATATGATCCAGCAATCCCACTGCTGGGTATATATTCAAAGAAAATGAAAACAGTAATTCCAAAAGATACTTGTACCTCAATATCTATAACACAATTATTCACAATAGCCAAGCTATGGAACAACGTAAGTGTCCAGCTATGGACAAATGGTTAAAGAAGATGTGGTTTATATACACAAGATTATTAATTGGCCACCAGAAATTTTCTGCCCCTTACAGCAATGTGGATGGACCTACAGGGTATCCTGCTTAGTGAAATTAGTTAGAGAAAGACAAATACACTATGTTATCCTTTATGTGATTAGTCACTCAGTCACGTCTGACTGTTTCTGATCCCATGGACTATAGCCGGTCAGGCTCCTCTGTCCATGGGGATTCTCCAGGTCATATTACTGGAGTGGGTTGCCATGCCCTCCTCCAGAGGATTGTCCCAACCCAGGGATCGAACCCAGTCTCTGCATTGCAGGCAGATTCTTTACTGTCTGAGCCACCAGGGAAGCCCATATTATCACTTATATGTACTGTCTAAAAAATAAAACAGGTGAATGTATATAACAAAACAGAAAAAAACTTGCAGATATAGAGAACAACCAGTATTTACCAGTGGGGAAAAAGGCAGGAAGGGCGAGATATAAGTATGGTATTAAGAGATACAAACTAATATGTATAAAATAACAAGGATATATTGTACAGCACAGGGAAATATAACTGCTGTTTTGCAATAACTTTAAATGGAGTATAATATATAAAATATTGAATCACTTTGTTGTATATCTGAAACTAATATAATATTGTAAATTGACTAGTCATTAACAAAAAATAAGATTGACATGTTCAAAGAATAGCACACAGGTACACTGTGATTCCCAAGTGTCTTTACATACATTGATGACCTCTCTGTCTCACTCACTCCATATAAAGGGATTTTTCAAACTTAATAATGAAAATCATTATCTTGGATAATCTAAATTTACCAAACTGGAACCCAAGTCAATGAGGAAAGAGACGGGAGGATGATATTAGGCCAGAGGGTTTCCTGATAGGCTTTGACCATTGGTAAAGGATATTAACTACAGCATCTATTTCCAGTTGCTGAGAATTTTACTCTACAATATTGCCATGTTATGAGTTGTTTCTCTCCTCCTCCCCATCCTCCTGTTATTATTGTTTAAATAAAACTGGGGCTTCCCAGGTGGCTCAGTGGTAAAGAATTCACCAGCTAATGCTAGAGACACAAGAGATGCAGGTTTGATCCCTGGATGGGGAACATCCCCTATAGGAGGAAATGGTAACCCACTCCAGTATTCTTGCCTGGGAAATTCCATGGATAGAGGAATCTGGTGGACTATAGTTCATGGAGTGACAAAGAGTCAGACATGACCTGGTAACTGAGCACACACATACGGGACACAACTGAATATAAGCTAGCTCAGTGACCAAGCCCTCTAAGTATTTTTCTCTTCCTCTACCCTGAATTGCTTATACACAGTCTCTTTGAGGCCTCTGCCTTTACTTATCCATTCTCTCTGTTAAGGGATGCTGATGATGTTTACATCATTAGTAAGACCTTCATCAGAGAGGAAAGGAGGAAGTTAAATCAATCAAATAACGGCCAAATCATCTTAACTGGAGGTAAACTGAAAATTGGCTGAAGAGAGTTGGAAACATGGAGGAAGAATTAGATTTAAGTCTAAATATGTATCTATAAAAGAAAAATATGGATAGTTAATAACACCTAGCTAAGATTTAGCTAAGGCTAAATGGGAAAGAATTAATTTAAAGAAGGCCAAGAAAAATCAGACCTGGAGAGCAAGCATAGGTTCTCATTAGTGAGTCACAATAATTTAGGCAATAAACGTGTAATTGTGGGATAAGATTAACTAGGTGTTTAAAGGTTGTTGAAGATCTTAAATTGTACCAATTTAGCAGAGAGTATACTCAGTATGTTTTAATATAACAATTCTCAGAATAGAACAGAGCTTAAGTATTTCTGTTCATCTGTGGGTCTCTGCTATGTGAAAGTAAAGTGAAAGTGAAGTTGCTCAGTCACGTCTGACTCTTTGCAACCCCATGGACTGTAGCCTACCAGGATCCTTCATCCATGGGATTTTCCAGGCAAGAGTACTAGAGTGAGTTGCCATTTCCTTCTCCAGGGGATCTTCCTGACCCGGGGATTGAACCTGGATCTTCTGCTTTGTAGGCAGACACTTTACCATCTGAGCCAAGATCTTTATTTGCTGAGTTGGGGTTAGAACCTCAAAATGTCTAGGTGAAGGGCTTTAGCTTCACTTTGAACTACTACTAAAAACAAAACCAAAAAAACTTGTTTTAAAATAAAAAAAAAAAATCTCACGGAAATTCTTAAGAATCACAAAATGTTAGAGCTGCAAAAGGCTCTAGTCAAAACTTTTCATTTTACAGATGAAAAGTCAGTTTCTTCATCTGTAAAATGAAGTGGTTGGAAAAGATGAGATCAAATATCTTCCACTTCCAGGACCCATAAAATCTAGAGAAGCAAAGTGATGCCCAAAGTTGCATAGCTGGTCTGTGCCAGGCTTGAAAAGTGGACTTGGCTCCCAAGATTCTCTTTATGGCTGTGAGCCAATTCTGTATTTTAAAAAAGTCAGTCGGCTCAGTTGTTTGATACGATACAGATTAATAGCCATCTTCCTGAGCTAGATATTTTTTTCTATTTCAATCACTTTTCCTGTGCCATGTAAACATAACCTCAGGAATGATCACTAGTCAAGGAGGAACAAAGCTTGTGTTTGGAGCTGGCTGAGTCATTCCATAGACTGCAACAACTTGGCCCTGAGCACTGGAACTAAGAAACAAAGGATACAATGCTTTTCAACATGCAGTTTTGTTCAAAGGTGACCTAAAGTGGGACTTGACCATGAAAACCAAAGTATCCAACAACCCTAACAAACTAGAAGTCTCTGATGGATTCAGAACACTTTATTTGCAGGCCTTGCTTCCATGGATGCCAAAGGACTTCTACATCTCCCTGACACTGGGAGACAGTAGCCGGAAACGTTCCAGCAATGACTTCACGGCCAGTCGTCTCCAGGCCTGGAGATGAAGTGGTCTATCCCCATACTCCACTCTGCAGCTATGATCCTCTAGTCAACACCTCAGGTTCCAAGTCTGAGACATTCATTTCACCTTCTTCCAGAAAACAGGTCAACATCAGGCATTAATAAGTGATTTTTACTCCCACATCCCATAAACAAAATAATACATTAAAAAAAACTGCAAAAAGTATTTGTAACTTGTAGACAATATATTAAGGGCTTCTGAAATATGAAAAATAAATATATCAACAACTCTACCAGGAAAAGGGGAACTTAAAAGCATTTGGTCTGCGGCAAGAAAAATGCATATGTACCCTAAACATATGAGCAAATGTTCAATCTTACACATAATAAGAAAAGCAATAAGTCAAACCACAGAGAAATAAAAATCCTCACCTATTGTGTGGATAAAAATTAAAAATTGTAACAGAATTCTACATTGGAAGGCTGTGTAGAACACATAATGTCATACATTGCTGCTGCTGCTGCTAAGTCGCTTCAGTCGTGTCCGACTCTGTGCGACCTCATAAACGACAGTCCACCAGGCTCCCCCATCCCTGGGATTCTCCAGGCAAGAACACCGGAGTGGGTTGCCATTTCCTTCTCCAATGCATGAAAGTGAAAAGTGAAAGTGAAGTTGCTCGGTCGTGTCCGACTCTTAGCAACCCCATGGGCTGCAGCCCACCAGGCTCCTCCATCCATGGGATTTTCCAGGCAAGAGTACTGGAGTGGGGTGCCACTGCCTTCTCCGCTTTGAATGCAAAATGGAACAAAGTTTTTGGGGAGGAATTTGGCACCCAGGAAAATCACAGATACTTTTTAACCTATTTCTAGAAATCTGTCCCAAAGAGACAGTGGCAAAATGTAAAAAGCTATTAAAGTTATTAGTTGTTACACCATTAATAATTACAAAAGACAAAAAAAAATCCCTCAAATGTCTATCAACAGACAACTGGTTGAATAAACTACAGAGTGTTCTGCAGCTATAAAAGAAAATGAAAAAGCTCTTTATATGTTGCTATGGATTACTCTTCAAAATACTGCTAATTAAAGAACAGCAAGGTGATGAACCATGTGTGCCTGGTTGGGTATATTCATGCTTATTTGCTTAGATTTAAAGCAGAAGAATAAGCTAAAAACCAGCCAAAATGGTTGAAAAATCAGAGTAGAGAGGACAGGGATAAAAGCCAGATTTCTCTTCTTCTCTATTGTTTTCATTTTGGAATTCTGTAGATATTTAATCTATTTAAAACAGAAATTAAAAGCAAAGTGAAGCACATGAACATTATTGCATATTTGACTTGTGGCATAACTACATAGAGGATTATTTTAAGAACTCTTTAAAACAGAGTAATTTTTAGCTATGCATCCTAGTGGCATACATATAAAGTTTAAAAAGAACTGCAATGAAATCTAAGCAGCTTTCAATAATCATATTTTTAGTGGTAATGGGTATTGTAACCTTAAAAAATATATTTAAAGCACAGAAGAAATTATATTAATGTAACAGAAGGAAGAGAGGGAGCAGAAGAAAAATGTAAATACAAAGTAAATTCAAGGCAGTTAAGTAAACATAAATTGAAACTAACAATATTCATATGAACTTGTGATATTACTTCTCCTTCAAAACAAATAAAAATATCTAGAAACAATGACCAATCCAATAGCAATGAAAACATGTAGTGCCCACATTTTAAGCTCTAAATAAATTTCCCTCTTATAAGGAACCAAGATTTCTTAGAGAAACATTTGTTTCCACGTCAGGGTACAGGAAACATACAAGATAAGGTTGGAACATCTAATCCTGCACCAAAATAAGAAATCTCTGAAAAGACTTCGGTTTATGGCAAAAGGATGCAGGAGAAATCTGGAGTCCTCTAGCTGTCAAAAATGGAATATTTTGATCATCAAAAAGTATAATTACTGTAGTAGCTGGGATATGATACTTTAACATTGAAACATGTATATTACCATATGTGAAATAGATCACCAGTCTAGGTTCGAAGCATTAGACAAGGACTCAGGGCCAGTGTACTGGGACGATCCTGAGAGATGAGATGGGGAAGGAGGTGGGAAGGGGGCTTCAGAATGGGGGACACATGTACACCCATGGCCAATTCATGTCAATGTATGGCAAAAACCACTACAATATTGTAAAGTTATTAGCTTCCAATTAAAATAAATTAATTAATTTTAAAAAAGAAAAGCAAAAAAAAAAAAAAGTAAGAAAAGAAAAAATATACCTCCTTGATCATATGTGGGAGATGATAGAGAAACAACTCATTATTTTGAAAATTAGTAAATACAAAGATCAATAATTTATCCTGATTTTTTTTTGTTTGTTTAAATAATATCACTGGCACTCAAATGGCTGATCTGGAAAACAACTTCTTTTGAGAGAGTACCAGCTAATACATGCAAAAAGTTAGGATAGAATTAACACAGCACTAGTTTGTAATCCCTAATACATACTAGACTAAGCATAACATGGATGGGTACTAAGGTCATTAGCTAAAATTTGTTGCTGTTCACTCATTCAGTGGTGTCTGACTCTTTGTGACCCCATGGACTGCAGCACACCAGGCTTCCCTGTCCATCACCAACTCCCAAAGCTTATTCAAACTCATGTCCATAGAGTCAGTGATACCATCCAACAATCTCATCTTCTGTCATCCCCTTCTTCTCCTGCCTTCAATCTTTCCCAACATCAGGGTCTTTTTCAATGAGTCAACTGTTTGCATTAGTGGCCAAAGTATTGGAGCTTCAGGTTCAGCATCAGTCCTTCCAATAAATATTCAGAGTTGATTTCCTTTAGGACTGACTGGTGTGATCTCCTTGCTGTCCAAGGCACTCTCAAGAGCCTTCTCCAACATCACAGTTCAAAAGCATCAATTCTTGGACACTCAGTCTTCCTTATGATCCAGCTCTCACATCTGTACATGACTACTGGAAAAACAATAGCTTTGACAATATGGATCTTTGTCGGCAAAGTGATATCTCTGCTTTTTAATATGCTGTCTAAGTTTGTCATAGCTTTCTTCCAAGAAGCAAGTGTCTTTTTATTTCATGGCTGCAGTCACCATCTACAGTGATTTTGGAAACCAAGAAAATAAAGTCTCTCACTGTTTCCATTGTTTCCCCATCTATTTGCCATGAAGTGATGGGACAAGATGCCATGATCTTAGTTTTTTGAATGTTGAGTTTTAAGCCAACTTTTTAACTTTCTTCTTTCACTTTCATCATGAGGCTCTTCAGTTCCTCTTTGCTTTCTGCCATAAGGGTGGTATCATCTACCTATCTGAGGTTATTGATATTTTTCCTGACAACCCTGATTCCAGCTTGAGCCTCTCCCATGATGTACTCTGCATATGAGTTAAATAAGTTGGTGACAATATACAACCTTGATGTACTCCTTTCTTGATTTTGAACCAGTCCATTGTTCCATGTCCAGTTCTAACTGTTGCTTCTTGACCGAAATACAGATTTCTTATGAGGCAGGTAAACTGGTCGGTTGAAGGTCATTGGGATTTGATTACAGAACTTCCCCATGACTGGGATTTGATTTGACTAGCTAAATTTCAAAATTACTAAATTTAAACCACTTGGGGCTTCCCAGGTGGCTCAGTGGGTAAATAATCCACCTGCAGTGCAGGTGATGCAAGAGATGCGGGTTCAAACCCTGGGCTGAGAAAATCCCCTGGAGGAGGGCATGGCAACCCACTCCAGTGTTCTTGCCTGGAGAATCCCATGGACAGAGGAACCTCACAGGCAGCAGTCCATAGGGTTGCAAAGAGTTGGACACAACTGAAGTGACTGAGCAGGCAAGCGTGCATGCACTCATTAACCACTTGAGGATATTGTTAAATTTTAGAAGCTGATTCAGCAGCTCTGGTGCTGTATTTAAAACAAGGTGCCACATGGTGCCAATGCTGCTGGACTATTCTAAGAAAGAGAAGAGCAGCCCCTGGTATGTGAGAGCTGGCCTGTTACTATCAGCTGGGCCTTGTTGTTCTCTCATTGAGTATAAACAATTTCACATAAAACATCAGACAAGTTCACTCTGTGACCGTAAAGAATCAAGACAAAAACAAGACTACTGGGTAATCACATTTAAACACAAATAATGAACACTGTCCAAACCACAGCATCCCTATCCTGGCTATTATGAATGATGCTGTTTCTTTACCAATTATAGGCTTAGGCTCTACTCAGTCTTTCCTCCTGCTAGAGAAGATTTACTAAAATGTCCAATCATTTGTGCTTTCTTACAGCATCTAATCCCAAGCAAAACCCCGATTCCTTAAGCCCTGCCTAAAATGACCAAGCATTAGCCCACATCCTATAACAATTCCTTTCTAACACCCTCTGAGAGGTCCCAGTGTTCCTCTGGTGAACAGTTTCTTCATTATAACATGTAATAAACATGTCTCATTCAACTACAAGTGTGTTCTGGTGGTCTTTGCTGGAGCAGCAATTCAGCAGTGTGATGGATCAGACTGACAGCTAGGTCACCAAACACTCTGTGCTTCCTATGTGACTCTGTAGCGACTCAGAGCAAGCAAGTAATCTTGCCAAAACAATGAACCCTGATCTGATTCAATTTCTAGATTTAACCATCAATTTACAAGAAATCCTGAGGCTAGGGGAATATTTTAAGAAATCATATTTAATTCAAACACAAGACAATTTGCCTTTCTTTTTGCAATAAATAAGTGACAAGAAAAATAGAAGATGGAAGGGTAACATATAGATTAAAAAAATACTAGATGCCAAATCCATCAACTGTAATGTGTGGCCCTTATTTGGGTTCTAATTTGTACAAACTACTACATGAACTAATAATGATAATGACAAAAAGAAAATTCTGCCTTTTTGAACAGGGGATAGCACTTTGATAATATGAAGATTGTTAATATTTTTAGGTTTCATAATGACAACTGTCATTTTTAAAAACATTAGCAAATGAAACGATACGATGCCTGAGACTTGTTTTTAATATAATTCAGTCATAGCGAGAAGGAATGTAGGAGGATATTGATAAAACACTTTGGCCAAATTTGATTATTATCATAATTTGATAATATGAAGGGTATATGACCACTCTTTTTACTATTGTCCCTATTCTTAATAGGCTTGAAACATCATATAGTAATCAATTTTCAAAATTATCTTTTACCATTTAATTCAACAGAGCAAGGGTCCCCAACCCCTGCGCCATAGACCGGTACCAGTCCATGGCCTGTTAGGCACTGGCCTGCACAGGAGGAGGTGAGCAGTGGTTGAATGAATGAAGCTTCATCTGTATTTGCAGCCTCTCCCCATTGCTTGAATTACGACCTGAGCTCTACCTCCTGTCAGATCAGTGGTGGCATTAATAGATGTAATATGCTTGAATCAACCCCAAACCATTCACCGCCCCCCACCCCCCAATCTGCTGGTACATGGATAAATTGTCTTCTTCAAAACTGGTCCCTGGTGCCAAAGAGGTTGGAGACCACTGCCATTGCATTTTTGAAAGAAGACAAGTTAAATAGAGAAGAATTAAGAGCCATAGTCAAGATGGCTACATGTTCTAGGGAAACAAACAATGGAGAATTTTAAAGAATCTTTCCCATTACTTTAAGTTGCTTTGAGAACCATTTTTTGAGAGCTGTTAGAATATTCACCTGCTTTTTAAAATCACTAACAGATATGTCAACTGCAAGTGAAAAGGAATAAGGAATTATTATGTTGACTCGGGTGATGCTCTTTAGAGAAAAATTCAATTTAAATGTTTGACTCTTAGAAAGAAGAAAACATATTATTTGGGCAATTACCTGGATCTGTAGCAGACATCAGTGAACCAAAAAACAAGCAGTCAGTGAAATGAAAGTCTCCATTTTTCAGCTGGTCAGCATATACCATAGCCTTCACAAAGCCATACATAATTAACCTGTTGAAGAGAAAAATAGGATCTTCAAACATCAAGTTGAATTCTGTGTAAACCCATGCCATCAGAGTTAACGCTCTAATGGGCTTCTTGAATAAGTACGATGCACAAATTACCGCTATTCTGCTAATTTGTAGCCATGCTGGGGGATCACACAGAGTCGGACACGACTGAAGTGACTTAGCAGCAGCAGCAGCAGTTCTCAGGACACTGTCTACCAAATATCACAACTCATTCCCCTGGCAGAGGATAGCACGTTTTTCAGTGTGCTTCAATGAGAACAAGTATGTCAGGGGTATAAAAATTATCTGTGAAACATGGCATAGCAAATCATGCCCACAAATACAGAGATGCACAAACATTTTAAATGGATTACTTTTCAGTTTTATTGTTTTGTCTGCTAGGATATCTGAAAAGGGTTCAAATTTCAAGGTCTGTTACTGTGATGAGAAGGATATTGGCCACTCACAGGGCACTTGGTCAACCAGTTACTTTACAATGGATGAATCTCTACAACTGCTGGTGTCAGGGCACTTCCACACACAGAATCACTGTTGGGTTAGAGTGCTGTAACTTCAACACACTGCTGAAAATGAATCCTGAAATCATTACAGTTTGATCTTCAAGGATAGCTGTTCTTTTCATGGATTATAATATGTTTATCAAACCAGCACCATGGTATGCAAATTATCTGGTTTTGGTCATCCTTTGTCACCTTATAGTTTTTAAATGGTATTTAACTATTTAATTGACTGAGTTTTTCTAAGTCCTAGTAAAGGAAATACAGAGACACATAAACTGGACCACAGTTGAATCACTAAAAGCGACTGTAAGAGTCTTTAAAAATTATAGATCCTCAGACCCCTAGATGGTTGCTTGGATATTCACATTCATTTAAAGCTAGTTTCTTGAAAAATGTTCTAGGATTATAAGCATGACTAAAAATACTAGAAATCAGATATTAGAAACTGTAATGTCAGTGAGAATGTAGATATTTTCATTCTCTTAAAAATTTCTCCATGAGAGAATATTTCATACACATCTCCACTTAAATCCAGTTTCTCTCACTCACTAGCTATGTGATTTTAGAGCATTACTAAAACTTTCTGAACCTCAATATCCTTCTTCATGAGTTATGAATAACAATAATGGTCAGTCTACAGAGTTGTTTTAAAGACTATCTAAAGTAATATAAATTTGGGTTTTGACACATAGTAAATTCTCAATGCAAGTATTACAGATATAGGAATAATATTCACTTACTATTTCTACTTCTTCGTATGTTTTAACTCATTTCACCCACACATTGATTCTATAATGTACGTACTAGCTGCATTTTACAGATGAGAAAACTGAACACTGCGTGATCAAGTAACTTGCTGAAGCTGATAGAACTATTATTAAATTGTGGAATCCAGGTTTGAACTGAGGAAATTTGACTCTGGGTCCTGGGTTTTTAACCACCACAGCATTTCTTAGATGAACAGTTCTATATTCCTCATTATATGTTATATCATATAATATTCTCTCAACCAGTCCATAAAGTGGCAGTTCTACATAGGACCAAGGGGCAGCAATGAAAGTGTCCCTAAGAACTTGGAAATAATACTCCTCTTGAGTCGAACTATTAACACAACCAACATGAGTTCAAGTAGAAAGACCCAATATTCTGTGAAGTATGTGGATTCTAGAAGGGGAGACTGGACCTTAACCAGTCTGCCGGTATGAACACATCTGAGAAAGACTGTGTAGTGGGACATAGCAATGGTTTCTGGAAAGAGGTCCCAGTCATGGCAGCTGATCTACAGCTGGGGAGGGCATTCTGCTAGTTACCAGAGGGTGAAGCCTCTGGAAAGGTATAGGGTAGCTTCATTCAGTTTATTTGCTTATTCAATAGATATTTATTACTGAAACTGTACTACATGCCAGGCTCTGTGTTGGGTGTTTAAAATACATCAATAAATAAGATAAAGATCTCTGTCCTTATGGAGCATGCATTTTAAAGCAAAGCAGATAGCAATAAAATAAAATAGATTTTAATTATATATGTTATGCACATAACCCTCTGAATTAGAATATGCATGTCTGATGAACACTGATAAACACTGAGACCTTCTGAGCAGTCATGAGAGCACTAGGGAAATGCTCGCTGACAATCATCCCCTCAGCCTCAGCTGGTGTTAACCCGACTTCACTACAGTCTTTCCTCATTTGAGCTACACTTCCAATATGGAGCATGGAGAGGCTCTGGAATCAATATCAACTTTAAAACCTGTGACTGTATTTCTGAATTCTATTCTCATTAGTTAATTTTACAGGTTAGGAATCTGAGGCTTAGAATTAAAACAACTTGCCCCATATTGTCCAACAGAAGTCATTAGATTGAGTGAGATAGGATATATGCACGCATATATATTATACTGGCTTGGCAAGGTTACATGGAAACTAGAAACATCATATACTATCGATGAAAATACAATTAAAATTTTTATAAAAGCGAATTTGCCAATTTATTTAAAAGTATTAAATGTTTTATTAAACTTATTAAATGATTTTCTATAAATTGCCAAGAAATTAATCTGAATACAACCCCAAAGGTAATTAGATTATTTCATATTACTGGTATTCATGAGTGAAAAATTCAAAGCAATCTAAATGTCCAATGAATAAATTACAGAACACACATATAAGAGCTAATATGAAACTCAATACAACATACAAGAGTGTATATTAGGCAAAGAAAAGTAAACTTATAAAGTGGTGATATATAATAATTTCTAATTTTATAAAAACTGAACATAGGCATATCTATAAACAGAAAAAGATCTGAAGCATATAGTCTGGGATGTTACTAATGGTTATAAAAATGGAATTGTATGTGACTATTTTCTTTTATCCTTTTCTGTATTTTCCAGTTCTTTTAAAATAACAGAAATAAGTTTTTCCTGTGGTCATGTATGGATGTGAGAGTTGGACTGTGAAGAAGGCTGAGCGCTGAAGAATTGATGCTTTTGAACTGTGCTGTTGGAGAAGACCCTTGAGAGACCCTTGGAGTGCAAGGAGATCCAACCAGTCCATTCTAAAGGAGATCAGCCCTGGGATTTCTTTGGAAGGAATGATGCTAAAGCTGAAGCTCCAGTACGTTGGCCACCTCATGCGAAGAGTTGACTCATTGGAAAAGACTCTGATGCTGGGAGGGATTGGGGGCAGGAGGAGAAGGGGACGGCAGAGGATGAGATGGCTGATGGCATCACTGACTCAATGGATGTGAGATTGAGTGAGTGAACTCCAGGAGTTGGTGATGGACAGGGAGGCCTGGTGTGCTGTGATTCATGGGGTTGCAAAAAGTTGGACACGACTGAGCAACTGAACTGAACTGAATAATAATTTTTAAAAAAGCAATATACACTAGTGAGTGCTATAGTATGACCCAATAGACACTCATTATGTCATTTAATCTTCACAATACTATGAGCTAGATACTATAATTATTCCGTTTTACAAAGGTGAAAGTGCTATTCTTTAAAAAGAGAGGTTAAGTAAATTGCCAAAGATCACAGAAGTTAGCTTGTGACAAAGCTGGATTTGAATCCAGGCCCTGGAGGAGGGCATGGCAACCTCCTCCAGTATTCTTGCCTGGAGAATCCCCATGGATAGAGGAGCCTGGTGGAGGCTCCAGTCCATGGGGTCGCAAAGAGTCAGACATGACTGATGACTAACCACAAGCACAGCTAGATGCCAAAACCTGCACACATAACTGCCATGCTACAAAGCTCTGGAATTGCTTTGAAATGAAGAGAAACACATGTGCATGTACACACACACACACGCCCCTGTATACACAGTTTGTATGCTTTTAAAAAGAAATTAAGTGACTTGTAACTCCAAATCAACTCCCGGACCCAAAATAACCATAATTCCAATATCTTCTTTGAGATAGGCAAGAGAAAAACAGCCCGGTGCAGTATGACCTCAATATGATCATTTTGCTATTAGTAATAACAATGGTCATTGTCACTGGTGATTACAATGTCAATAATTAGTGTGTATCTGTTATGTGCCAGGCACTTTTTAAATAAATGGTAACTATTGCTATTGTTGCTACATTATTGTAACCAACTAGTTATAACTATATTAACTGGGAGGATTAAAAAGTGAACTCATTAGCAACCACCACATTCTTATAGAGCAACACTTCACAGAAAGCATCTCAGATGGCTCAGGATACAGGAAAGATGTGGACTGATGGGGAGAGGGGAGCCAGTGAAGTCCAGTGTATGCAATGCTGTGAAGACGGTAGATGAAACCACGTGAGATATCCTTCTGGGGTCAGTCTGTGTGGGACATCCCAGGTCACAGAGAAGGCTTCCCTGGTGGCTCAGCTGGTAAAGAATCTGCCTGCAATGAGGGTGACCTGGGTTCAACCCCTGGGATAGGAAGATCCCCTGGAGAAAGAAACAGCTACCCATTCCAGTATTCAGGTCTCGAGAACTCCATGGATTATACAGTCCATGGGGTCACAAAGAGTCAAACATGACTGAGTGACTTTCACAGGCCACAGAGAAGGGCAGAAGCAGAACTTCCATATACAAAGCAAAATTGCTGATAACACTGATTTCAACAAATAGCCACTTAGAGTTATTATTTAAAAAGCAGAGTGCTTATGCTATGGAGGATGCTAAGGTGAAAATCCATGACCTGCCTTCAAAGAGCAGAGTATAACAGGATGGCAGTATATCACTTATGCCAACAGAAGGCATTGGATAAAAAAGAATTTGGGAAAATGCTCTACACAAAGCTCCAGACACTTGAGTGTCTGTGACACATGTACTGATTTTAAATTCCACGAGCTTGTTTCACACTATTAAAGCTCCACACCTAAAGACATGCTGCAAAAATGTTTCAAAACAAAAAGTTCCAGAAGGCTCAATTGCTTGGATGATTTTTAAGTGTGCCATCTCAGTCTCTCTCAGGAATTTTTTTTTTTTTTTTTAGAATACATCTTCTTTTTAAAAAACAGTCTTGATCAAGCTATGAATAGATCCACTGGAAAAGGCAGTTTTTTGAATTGCTAGAGATAAGCAAGGGGACTGGCTGTTAGTTTGGAGACAGCTGTATGGACCAGGCCTGTTAACTGTCAGAAGAGACACATCCTTGCCTGTGAAGGCACATGAAACAGACCATTACATGGACCTCACTCTGCAGTGGAAAAGCACAGCACCAATAGGATCTGAAAGCAATACAAAGATTATAATCTGCACCTAGATTTCTTATTTCTACACTCAAAACATTTCCTCTGGATAAGTTCTTTCTCCATTTATTTGTTTACATTTTAGATAGTTTCAATCTTTTTTTCTGCCACACATTCAAAGGGCAATATCCCACTGGAAAAAATCAGAAATTCTTTTTCTTTATAGCTTTATTGAGATATAATTCACATACAACATTATGTCAGTTTAAGGTGTACAGTATGACGATTTGATATATATATAGCAAAATGATTACAATAGGGTTGATTAACATATCCATCACCTCACAGTTATAGTCTGTTTTTTTAATGTGGTGAGAACTTCAAAGAATTTTTATGATTTAATCTCTTAGCAACTTTCAAATGCACAAGAAAGTGTTATTAACTATAGTTGCCATATGTATATTACATCCCCAGATCTTATTCATTTTACAACTGGAAGTTTGCATCTTACACCATCTTCATTCACTTCTCCCACCTCTCCCTTGCCCTCTGCTCCTGCAACAATAATCTTTTCTGTTTCTATGAGAGAATTCATAATTAATTAATACTGGGATGGGTGGGATTGCCAAGGTCTTCTAGCTTGTAGAGCATTCGGAGTTGGACTGAATGAAGATTTGCTTAAAAGCAAATTTGGGAGAACTTTGTGGTATGTGTTATTGCAGCCTTGGTGTGGATGAAAGTGTGGAGAGAATGTAAAGTGGACGAGGACCCATGACTGTGGCCTGGGAACTCCAGCATTTGAAGATGAAGTAGAGATAACGAGGAGCAGAGGATATCAAGAATCAGCCAACAGAGACATGAGTGGAAATCTGGTAGAGTGTCACAGGAGTCAGAAGAAGAGAGCTTCAAGGAGGAATGATGCATAGAGCTGAGTGCTGAGAAGAGGGCCCTTTTATTTAGGGTCATTTGGAATATGGGGACTAAAGTGAGATTAGAAAATGAGGAAACAGACAGGCAACACATTCATCCTTTGGGGAGTTTGGTTTTGAGGGGAGTCAGGTCTTTCTCCATTAGGAAGATTGGGATGAGACTTGAGTTGATATAAAAGATATGAGGAAGAAGTTGTGAAGAGGTTCACATCTCACAGATGCTCACAAACATCTGTTACACACAAAAAAAGAGTTACAAAATAAGAATTCTGCATTGTCAAGATTAGTGGCCCAAAGTGGTGAATTGAACTGTGGTGTTGGAGAAGACTCTTGAGAGTCCCTTGGACTGCAAGGAGATCCAACCAGTCCATTCTGAAGGAGATCAGCCCTGGGATTTCTTTGGAAGGAATGATGCTAAAGCTGACGTTCCAGTACTTTGGGCACCTCATGCGAAGGGTTGACTCATTGGAAAAGACTCTGATGCTGGGAGGGATTGGGGGCAGGAGGAGAAAGGGACGACCGAGGATGAGATGGCTGGATGGCATCACTGACTCGATGGACGTAAGTCTGAGTGAACTCCGGGAGTTGGTGATGGACAGGGAGGCCTGGCGTGCTGCGATTTATGGGGTCACAAAGAGTCAGACACGACTGAGCGACTAACTGAACTGATACGGACCTTAGAGGGTCTATAGGACCATAGGCGACTCCTACAGGTGTCATAGAGATGATTCTCCTCTTTGTCATTGTTCCTCACGTGTGAGTGCATGTGTGTGTATATATGATAGTAAATGCTCTCTCCCTATATATATGTATGTGTATACATACAATATGTACATATACAATATTTCCTGTCATAAAAGTCTTTACTAAAGCCTATGAGAAATGCAAAAATAAGCCAGCCATGACTTCCATCCTTAGGAGGGAGAGACAATTCCCCTACAAAGCAGAGTACATGACAGAAAGTGCTAAGTGTTGCAGGAGAGGTGCACATCAAGGGCATTCAATTCCCAGAGGAGAAGCAACTCCCTTAGGGACACAGGAAAGACTTTGAGAAAAAGGTAGCATATTTGCTGAATGTGAAATACACATTCAAGTAAGGAGACTGCCTGCAATGCCCTACCTATATATGAGATGCCCAAACTACTGATTTTTTTCCCCTTAGAATGCGAAACCTTTCCTACTAAGAAAAGTGAAAGTGAAGTTGCTCGGTCATGTCTGACTCTTTGTGAACCTATGGACTATAACCAACCAGGCTCCTCTGTCCATGGGATTTTTCAGGCAAGAATACTGGAGTGGGTTGCAATTTTCTTATCCAGGGGATCTTCCTGATCCAGGGATCAAACTTGGGTCTCCCACATTGTAGGCAGACTCTTTACCATCTGAACCACCAAGAAATCCCTTTCCTACTAAAGGTAGTTTCTTTTTGGAACATTACACAGTCCAACGGACAAAGAAATGAAACCTCTGCTTTAGCAATCTGGAGAACCATCTGCCATCTATTGCCCATGGTGGAGGTGATGGGGAAAGGCTTGTCCTGTCTCCTTTGTGGTTCTATTTATGGCATTTACCTCAGCAACCAGTATGGGCCACTCTACTTTAAGAAACCCATGCAGTCTGTGGGCCCGACTCTAGCTAAATCAAGTACTAGCGTCTCACAAACTAGATGACCTCTTTGGCCCATCTACTTTTCCCACCAGTCCCAAGATTTTGTTTCTCCTGTTTTATTGAAAACTGGGTAGAAGAAGAGGATGAAGGAGTCAACCGGGTGGCTTGTGGGCAACTTAAAAGAAAATGGGGGATCAAGTAGGCTCACTCAGCTTCGCCATGGTGACAAGCGAGCCCCTGTCCAGTTCTTGGACAAGGAACCAGGAAGACTGCAGACTGCCTGCCCTTGATCCTCTTTCCTCTGAAAGCGGTAGAGGGAGACAGGTTTTAGATGAAGGGAACAGTTGCATCCAACTTTTCTGTCCTTGTGTGGAAAGAGGAGGCTGATAAGGGAATGGAACAGGGGTAAGAGGAAGAGGAGGGATAAGGGGAGGGTTCATTGTCAACAGCAGAAGTGTGTACTGAGGTTGGGAAATTCTATGCCGGGACACTTGACCAATCAAAAATGATTGCAACCGTCATCATAAAGACGACGGTAGTCCCACATTTTTGTCCATGGCTTCTACTCCCTTACTCTCTTCTTGCCTTCCCCGGCAGCTCAGATGGCAAAGAATCTGCCTGCCAATGTGGGAGAACCGGGTTCAAATCCTGGGTCAGGAAGATTCCCTGGAGAAGGGAATAGTAACCCACTCCAGTATTCTTGCCTAGAGAATTCCATGAACAGAGGAACCTGGAAGGCTACAGTTCATGGGATTACAAACTTTAGTTCTTCTTAAGGCACTTATCTGTCATTGGGAAGGTGGTTCTCTGGCCTCAAGATTTTAAGAAGGAATGAAAATAATAGAAATAAAAATGGGTGAAGGAAGAAGAGAGTGAAAATATGAGCATTTGTTGAGTTCTTATTCTGTAGAGCTACCACGTTAGTGCATTTTTTATTTTTTATATCCTCTCTCTCTCTCTCTCCACACACACACACCAGTTAAGCAGCCATCATGAATCTTATATTACAGATATTATAGACAAGAAAATCCAGCAAAGGATAGAAATGAGACTTAAACATATGTTCCTTTCTACTTTTTAGTATTTAGTACTACTATTAGCATTTAGTATTATGTAGAAAATTTAAGATATCTTTGCCTTGACTTTTCAAATTCAAAAAATCAATTACTACATTCTTTGTTTATGGTAGAATTTTTTTTTAATGATGAAAATATTTGTTATCTTTATTGTGTGAAAAGTGGAAGTGTTAGTTGCTCAGTTCAGTTCAGTTCAGTTCAGTCGCTCAGTCGTGTCCGACTCTTTGCGACCCCATGAATCGCAGCACGCCAGGCTTCCCTGTCCATCACCAACTCCTGGAGTTCACTCAGACTCACGTCCATTGAGTCCGTGATGCCATCCAGCCATCTCATCCTCTGTCGTCCCTTTCTCCTCCTGCCCCCAATCCCTCCCAGCATCAGGGTCTTTTCCAATGAGTCAACTCTTCGCATAAGGTGGCCAAAGTACTGGAGCTTCAGTTTTAGCATCATTCCTTCCAAAGAAATCCCAGGGTTGATCTCCTTCAGAATGGACTGGTTGGATCTCCTTGCAGTCCAAGGGACTCTCAAGAGTCTTCTCCAACACCACAGTTCAAAAGCATCAGTTCTTCGGCGCTCAGCCTTCTTCACAGTCCAAATCTCACATCCACACATGACCACTGAAATATTTACGTGGGTCAGAAAACCAGAAGTGTAAAACCAGTACATTTAGAGGCATCTCTGTCTCTTTGTTGGCGTTTCTTCTTTATTTCAACTCATCCCCTTCAGATGATCAGTTTCACTCAGTTCTGATTTATCTTTCCTATGTTTCTTTTGCAAAAAATGGTTATGTATTCTTATTTCACATACTTTCTTACAAAAATATAGCATATTACCTGTGTCTTCTACTTAAAATACTCTGAAAATCACTTCATATTAATTTATAGAGATATTTTTCATTTTTGTAGCTGCATATTATTCCATTGCATGGACATATAGTGACTTATTCTATCAATCTGCTCTGCATATATGCATGTAGATTGTTCTCAGTATTTTGCTATTGTACATAATACTACAATGAATAAACTTGTGCATATTTTGTTTCAAGTTTTGAAGATGAATCTTCAAAGTAAATTGATAGAAATAGGATTATTGAGTGAAAAATTACATTCATATGCAGTCATGTGAGATACTTCCAATCCTTATTGTACAATTGTACTATTTTGGTAGAAGTTTTTGACATGGTACACAATGGGACCAGCTTTTTAAGAGTTAGAAATGGCCTAGAAGACCTTGCTTTTCAGCATCAAATTTGACTGTAAGAGGATATGGAAAGCACCAGGCCTTTCATGATTTTCCTTTAAGTCAGTTTTATATCAGGCTTCCTATGGGCCTAGAAAAAAATCATGGTCACTATGATTTGCAAGAGTGGAAAGAGTGCAGAGAGGCAGTTGTGATGAAATACACTTGTCTTTAACCATAGCTGGAGCACAAGGCTTTGGGACCTTGAGACCCTGGGAACAGAGTTAAGTGAGTTCATTTTTCCATACTCTACTGCCCACTTGCCTGTCAACTTGTCACTTTCTTGGGTCTTCCCTGGAGGCCCAACAGCAATCTACATAGTTGCCTGCAGGGAAACAAGCTTCCTTCCTATTAAGTGTTTCACAGTTCTTGGAGGAAATATGATATAAATTTCAAGCATGCATATGGATTGGATGTAAATTGCAGTGCTGAAATGCATAAGAAGCGGAGATCTACTGAAAGGTGAACTACACACAGCTGAGAACTTAACCAGGCATCCTGACTGCATGTCTACTCAAATCCACTTTCTGGGAGCATGCTGGCTCATTTGGGCCTGAAAGAAGATTGCTTCTGAGAAGACTGAGGGGAACGATGCAGGCAGTGTGGGACACAGTCACACTAAAGGCATCATGGACCCTAAATGACAACCTCCCTTGCAGAGCTGGTCAGCCTGTGTCAGGACCTGGGGTGGCCTGGCCCCTAAAGTGCTCTGAGGCACCTCAGTTCTTCATCTCTGTCTACAACCTGGGCTCCTGCCTTGTCCTTTCAGAGAACGACACCTAATGCTTATTGGACGCCATAATTCTCTCTTGCTGCCATCCTTCCTCAACTTGTATCCGCATTATCTGTCCCTTTATGTAGTTAACAAATCTCCCTTCTTTCATTCAGACTCTAAATTCCACTCTTGTGACCTTTGTGTACCTATCTTACTTGACTAATTTGAAGAGAATCAGCACATCTCTTCTATTCTGCCTTCTGCTTTCTTTCTTCCCGTCTCCATCCTATTCATACATTACCCAGCTTTCTAGACACTAAGGGTTACAAACATGAATCTGATACAGCTTCTGCCCTCTGGGAGCTGACAGCTTAGGAAAAGGGACAAACTATGTGTGTAAATAATTGGACTACTAAGTGAAAAATAACACGTTTGGTAAGAAAGCTAAAGTCATACAGAGTTCAGGGGAGGAAAGGAGAACCATGGTCTGGGGGAAAAAGCATTGGAGATGCATATTTCTTAAAGGACTGATAGAATCATACATGAATTGTGGTCATGGAAAGGGGTGGTCACTATGGAAAAGTTAACATGGCCCCCAAAGCAGTGGGTGTCAACACATGAAGTGTGGACAATGAAAGTTGGGTAACTCAGGGTGACTACCCAATAGATTCTTCCACTATGAATTACTATATAGTCTAATTTAATGGCTCTCAAATTTTGGTGCATACATAGGATATTAGAATCATATAGGGAGTTTTGAAAAATCATGATGCCCAGGCTACATCCCAGACCAAGCATGTTAGAATCTCTGTAGGTGGGACCCAGTCATCAGTATTTTTTTAAGTTCTTACATTGCTTGACTATGCAGCCAGATCTAGAACAAATCTTCTAAATCAGTGGTCTCTAACCTCCAGGCCACAGATCAGTACCTCCTGTCAGATCAATGGCAGTGTTAGATTAGAAAATAAAGTGCACAATGAATGCAATGCACTCGAATCATCCCCAAACCATCCCCTTACCCATGGTCCATGGAAAAATTGCCTTCCGTGAAATTAGTCCCTGATGCCAAAAAGTTTGGGAACTACTGTTTTAAATCAACATACCATGTCTCTAGTATCCAGACCAACGAGCTAGGGATGAGCTGGTGGAGTGGGGCCTGAGATTCTGCCTTTCTAATATCTTGCAGGTGCTGATGCTGTTTGTCCCATGCCACGCTTTGAGTCGGAGACTGTAAATGAGGAGGCCACTAACTAAGCAAAATCACTCAGCCACTTGTGTACATTTTGGATCTAACTGTGTACTCTTTATGGAGGAAGCACTTTGTAGTCACAAATGGAGCCTGCCTGACATGCAGTTAATACAAGATCACATATAGTTAAGCACCTAATACCCACTGCATGGTGACTTGGTCTCCCTGCTGATTTGTGGATGAGTGATGAGAATTATTGAATAGCGTATTAGGAATCAAGGTACTGTTACATCTCAGTTCCAATTTAGAGCTCTTTGTAGAAGAAAATGAAAAGGGGTGGGGAAGCGAGAGTGAAAGAATGTCTCCCCAGTAAAATGTAAAAGTTAACAGACCTCTGCTATGCCTTTGATCTATAGGTCCACAGACACTTCTGTCCTAGGTACAAAGACCTGCCCTTCACTGACACAGGATGACTGCTTTGGTCTCATCACGTCTGAAGCTGGTCACTGCAATGTTCTACCATTTTCAAAAGTGGTAAAGGGAATCTTCAAATTTTTCTTTTAACTTTTTTTTTTTAATTCTAGCAGAAATTTGCATGTTGTCCATGGAATTCTGCAGGCAAGAATACTGGAGTGGGTAGACATTTCCTTCTAGGGGATCTTCCTGACCCAGGGATCAAACCCAGATCTTCTGCATTGTAGGCAGATTCTTTACCATCTGAGCCACCAGGGAAGCCCATTAAAGGAATACTGTGCTTGTTTTTTTAAAAAAAGCAACTGGTTTCTTTGTTTTCAGCTGAACTACTTCAATTTAAAAGCTCTGATGGCAGTACAAATATGTGTATGTATACCAGTCCATTCTGAAGGAGATCAGCCCTGGGATTTCTTTGGAAAGAATGATGCTAAAGCTGAAACTCCAATACTTTGGCCACTTCATGCAAAGAGCTGACTCATTGGAAAAGACTCTATGCTGGGAGGGATTGGGGGCAAGAGGAGAAGGGGACAATAGAGGATGAGATGGCTAGATTGTATCACTGACTTGATGGACGTGAGTCTGAGTGATTTCCGGGAGTTGGTGATGGACAGGGAGGCCTGCTGTGCTGTGATTCATGGGGTCACAAAGAGTCAGACACGACTGAGCGACTGAACTGAACTGAAATGATATACACATAAATATAGAATTTTTGATTATTAACAGGTAAACTTGTAAAAAGCAGAGACATCATTACTTTGCCAATAAAGGTCCATCTAGTCAAGGCTATGGTTTTTCCAGTAGTCATGTACAGATGTGAGAGTTGGACTATAAAGAAAGCTGAGTGCCAAAGAATTGATGCTTTTGAACTGTGGTGTTGGAGAAGACTCCTGAGAGTCCCTTGGACTGCAAGGAAATCAAATCAGTTAATCTTAAAGGAAATGAGTTCTGAATATTCATTGGAAGGACTCATGCTGAAGCTGAAGCTCGAATACTTTGGCTGTCTGATGGGAAGAGTTGACTCATTGGAAAAGACCCTGATGCTGGGAAAGATTGAAGGCAGGAGGATAAAGGGACAACAGAAGATAAGATAGTTCAGTGGCATCACCAACTCGATGGATATGAGTTTGAGCAAGCTCCAGGAGCTGGTGATGGACAGGGAGGCCTGGCATGCTGCATTCCATGGGGTCGCAAAGAGTCAGACATGACTGAGCAGCTGAACTGAACTGAAACTTGGAAGACAAATCTACAACTATGAAATTCATCCAGCCTAAAGCAACAAGAGAGAAGCCTGCTACCCTGTACAGTTGGGCCCTTGACCATCACTCTTCATCATTAAAAACACATGCACAGGGACTTTCTTGGTGGTCCAGTGACTAGCCTGTACAATCCCAGTACAGGGCGCCCAGCTTTGACCCCTACTTGGGGAACTAGATCCCATTCCCATATGCCGCAACTAAGACCCGGAACAGCTAAATAAATAAATAAAGCTGTCAAAGGAAAAACACCTGCGTAACGCTGCCTCACTTGCTCTTGCCCTTCCTGCTCTCCCTGGCATGTGGCAAAAAGCTCCATTATCTTACTTTCACAGAGGAAGTAACTGTCACAAGGACCTGAGCAACCTATTCGCCACTTCACAGTCTTTATTCTACCACTTTCTTCAGGTTTGAAAATGAAACACTTTGGAACAGTTATTTAGATCTAGAAAAAAAAAATCAATTCAGAATCCTTATTTAAAGATACAAAACCATGGCTCACCTAGGCTAAGGTCTTGGTCAAAGTCACACTTAACTCAGTTGATAGAGGAGCCAAAACTGGACGCCCAGTTTTTTCCTAAAGAGATTTTACCAGAACTGGCAGTTTCCATAGGTGCTCTGTTGCTTAGGAGAGCATCTCTAATCCCTTTCAGCGAAGGGATTAGAATCTGTGATCTGAATATAACTTGCCTAATCTAGTATTCCTAGAAAACTTTCCATCCTTTTTCATATTCCTTAAAGCATATTTATATTCTTCAGCTGTACCATTTGGAACCCTAAAGCCAACTGCTGGTGGCAACAGACGGTAAATAACAAGAAAATGCAACTCTCTGGATTTTCTCCAATCAATCAGATCAATTTTCTAGCAAGTAGCAAGTTCATAAATAATGTAGATTTTTAAAACATATTTAGCTCAAAGTAAGATGTTACACTATTTATTGTTTGATTGATGGCTTTAAAATATATTATCATTATTGGTAATAAGATAGAATGAACAATTTATCTTGTGAGTGATGAAAATCAAACATTCATTTCTTGCCTTGATTCTTCTTTTTCAACCACCTCAATATATTTTTAAAAACTTTTTGATCTAGAATGGAGAATTTCAGATAGCCTGTTTTGCTTATGATGCATGTAATACAAGTTTTACTTGAAATCCCTTCATAGTTGTAAAGTGTATTTCTTTTGCAATATTTCAAATCACTTTTTAGAGCCTAGAGACAGGTTGTCCTCATGGGCTTCTCTGCTAATAACAGAGTTTACCAACTAATCAACATAGAAGAATCACCAAAATGATTTATAAAACATTTAGAAAATGATAAAATATTTAGCTCCATAAGGAAATTGTGTATTCCCTTATCAGTCCTGAGTTTGGATCACTGCTGCTGCTTCCCATCACCCCAGCAACATACACATTTTCTAAAGAAGGTTTGCTAAATCCTGTTATTCCCAAGTTTCTCTACTGTAATATTAAATGACCAGACTCCATGGCTAGATCTACACGGGGCTAGCCTGACCAATCTATGGGGACATTTCTGACAATTATCCACCACTACCTAGCACCAGATAATTGATATAATTCACCTTTTTAAAAAACAATTTTTTAAAATTTAATATTGCTGGCAAAGGTCCATACAGTCAAAGCTACAGTTTCTTCAGTAGTCATGTACAGATGTGAGAGTTGGACTATACAGAAGGCTGAGAGCTGAAGAATTGATGCTTCTATGGTACTACAGAAGACTCTCGAGAGTCCCTTGGGCAACAAGGAGATCAAACCAGTCAATCCTAAAGGAAATCAACCCTGAATATTCATTGGAAGGACTGATGCTGAAGCTGAAGCTGAAGCTTCAATACGTTGGCCACCTGGTGCAAAGAGCCAACTTATTGGAAAAGACCATGATACTGAGAAAAATTGAGATCAAGAGGAAAGGGGTCAACAGAGGATGAGATGGTTGGATGGCATCCATGACTCAATGGACATAAGTTTGAGCAAACTGAGAGATAATGAAGGACAGGGAAACCTGGCTTGCTGTAGTCGGTGGGGTTGCAGAGTCAGGCACGACCAAGCAACTGAACAACATAATGTTGTGATAGTTTCAGGTGGACAGAAAAGGGACTCATGCGTATATATAATGTACCCATTCTCCTCCAAACTCCCCTCCTATCCAGACTGCCACAAAACACTGAGCAGAGTTCCCTGTGTTATGTAAGGGGTCCTTGTTGGTTGTCCATTTTAAATACAACAGTATGTATATGTTCATCCCCAACTCCCTAACTATCCTTTCTACCCATCCTTCTCCCTGGTTCCATGAATTTGGATATAACTTACTCTTCACGTATGCCCCTACCCGCTGTTTACTAAACCCCATCCACATGATATATGGACTGGCTTTACTCTGCTGCTGCTGCTGCTAAGTCGCTTCAGTCATGTCTGACTCTGTGCAACCCCATAGATGGCTTTACCAGTCATTAAACTGAGATGTAGACAGCTGGGCATGCTCCCATGTGACTGGAGTTGAACGGGCATTTAATTCTGCTGTAAGACAGATGTGGTATGATCCATATGCAGATGACTCACCCAAGTAAATGGCCAATAGCTCATGATTTGATTTCTTAATAACTCATTCCTTTTGAGAGGAATTGCACCTGATATTATTAAGCATAATTTAATCTGTAAAAATATAATGTAGAAGGAATAAGCATCTTCTTTATAAAAATGAAGCTCAGAGGGAGAGGTAAGATCAAATTTAAATATCAAGCCATACAATGCATTTTTAATTGAGAGCCGACTATATACCCACATACATTTGAACTGTGGTGTTGGAGAAGACTCTTGAGAGTCCTTTGGATTGCAAGGAGATCAAACCAGTCAATCCTAAAGGAAATCAACTCTAATATTCATTGCAAGGGCTGATGCTGAAGCTGAAGCTTCAGTATTTTGGCCACCTAATGCAAAGAACCAACTCATTGGAAAAGACCCTGATGTTGGGAAAGATTGAAGGCAGGAGAAGGGGATGACAGAGGATGAAATGGATGAATGACATCACCGACTTGATGGACATGAGTTTGAGCAAGCTCTGGGAGTTGGTAATGGATAGGGAAGCCTGGCGTGCTGCAGTCCATGGGGTTGCAAAGAGTCGGACATGACAGAGCAACTGAAAAAAAACAACTATATACCCAGAACCCTGCTAGGTGCTGAGCATAAAATGGAAAGAAAAATAAAAGATAATGAGCAATCTACTTGGGTCTGTAGAGAAATAAACAGATTGTTAATATCTATTAAGTAAATGTTTCTGCCACTTTCAGGCTCTTTGACACTAGGCAATTACTTATCTCAACTTTCCCTCAATTTCCGTATCCATAAAATAGGTATAAAAATTCATCCTTTCATATTATTACCAGAGAACCACTGCTGAATGACCCAAGGGTATATTTAGTTCTGTCAGCTATTACTTTTATCTAGAAACACAAAAGGCCATTTAGCATTAACATCTCCCTCTGAGAATCAGCAAATTGAGAAAGACTCAGATTTGGAGCTATCAAAAGAAGCCTTTAATAGATTGTTTTCAACGTAATAGCAACATACGTTCTCATCTAATTTCACTATAGGAATTTGCCAAGACCTCTCTGGCAAAGATAACTACTTCTTTAAATGATTCTTAAACTAGATCTAGAGTCATCGCCACAGCACGCATCAGAAAGACCACCTCTCCTGACCCCATCACATCCGATTTTGGATCTCCCTGAAGAAAATAAGCAAGTTGCCAAGCTTAAGATGGTGAAGAGCAGCTTGCCAGGAGGTCACAAATAGATTAATAGGGTTTAATCACCCATATAATGAAGATATTCAAACAAATATCACAAAACTCCCAAAGCCTAGAGATATGATAAGAGAAAAGAAGGCAGATCTATGGCAAAAGTAGTTGAGAGAAAAGATACCTATATCAATGGGAGGTATATTAGTGCAGATGTTGAAACATACTAATCCCACTGTATTAAACATTGGTCAAATCTTAGCTAAAATATTTTATTATTCAAAATACCCTATTAAAAAATGCCACTTAAGCTACCGAAGGGTTAGAAGCATGTTAAATGGGCAAGAAATGCCGAGCTGGATTTGCTACCTAGAGAAGACCAAGAACCAATATGGGGTCCAGAGTTTGCAATGGGAGGGTGGTCGTAAGAAGAGAGAAAGAGAATCTAACCTGTGTTCCTCCAGAAAACTACAGGGAAAGCAGCGAGGGAGAGAGGTGGATATTACAAAGAGTCAGATCAGCCTATTGAAAAACTGTCCAAAGTGTGGCAGGAATGCAGTACTGCGGGAGGGAAGGAGTTTCCTTCCCTGGAGGGCTTTAGCATCCCTTAAGTATTCTATGCATAAATGATATTAGTCTATTATATAAAAAGGATACAGGTGAACTTGAGGGAGGGAATTTAAGAGGTGGAACTAAATGAAACTGAAGATAATTTCTAACTCTAGAATTTAATGATTTTATAAAAATAACAAGAAAAAGAATGAAAGCAAGACCAAGAGAGGAAGATGGGAAACTTTGTAACTGACAATATTTTCTAGCATTTAGTCAGTTTTCAAAGCACAGATAAAGACAAGTTTGATGGGACCTAAAATCTAGCACCAGGAACTGATTTGATTAACCAATACTCTCTTCCTAACCTGACAGTAGCTTTTTCACAAATGTTTAGTTTGGGATTAGAATGAAAACAGATGAAGTTATCCTTGTCTGTGTCAAATGCCTCAGCCTTCCCAGCAGATGGGAGAAGACATGCACAAAAGTCATTTAATTCCTCAAGTCTGGGGAACCACTCATTTTTGTTTCCTAGATGACTGAACAGGATATCTAGCAGTTTCTCTACCTTATCTAATACCCAGGCTCCTGATCTGGCTTCTGGGAAGAACTGTGGGCACCTCAATCACTAACTCTGAGTCTAAACTAGGACTTTATCCAGAACACTGGGGTTATTACAGTGTCTCCTTTTTTTTTTTTTTTTTTTCCAGCAAAGGAGCAACTTCTACCCAGAAGACTGGAGGTCATCTTAGACACATCTCTAGCTCTCTCCTCCCCTTGCCCCTCCCCACAGGCAATCCATTGCTAAACTGTTGTTTATCTCTTGAATTGGTTTCAGATACATCCATTTGTCTAGCCTAGACCACATCTCCTCCAGCTATCTCTATGCCTGCTGAAATTGTCTTCCTTTATCCCCTCACTTCCCACCAATGTGTAGCCAGAATCATTGTAAAACACAAATCTGACCACGTATTTCTCTGTTCAAATCATTTTCATGATTTCCCATTGCTCGCAGATTAAAGGCCAAAATACTTGTGGTGGTTGTTACTTTCCAGGTCCATTCTTCACCTTTCCACTCTGTTCTGTATCCCAAGAGGCTGATATGTATGGGTTCCATCAACGGGCTCCTCTTAATCTCTGGATTTTGTTTAGATTTCACCAATAGGTCAAATGGGTAGAGGGACACAGGCAGGAGACCAGGGAGGGAGACAAGAGTTAAGACTGGGATATTTATTCTCTACCCTTTCAGTTCTCTCCCTTCAGGGTCTGCATGCACTCTTTGTCCTTCAAAAAAGGTCACATCTCCTTTCAGTTGGTCCTGTCTACACAGATCTCTTCAGGTTCTAGTATGATTTCATCACTTTCCTCAGATAATGGAGGGCTATTACTAGCCCTGGGAAACTGGTCTACCCTTTACACTTTTTCGTTGCCCTCTACACATCTTTTAAAAAGTCCTCAAACATCACTCTTTCATGGAAACTCTTCTGGACCCTTCTGCAAGAGTCAGATCTGCCTAATACAAGCTTCTGAAATGCTATACTTCTTCAAAGCACTCACCCATGGTTAAATGGTTAACTGGGTAACAGACTGTCTAATATCTGTCTTTCCTGCTAGGATGAGGATAGGAACCATCCCAGTATTAGCCACTTCCCAATCCCTGGAATACTTACACATATGTGTTAGTCACTCTGCTGCTGCTGCTGCTAAGTCACTTCAGTTGTGTCCAACTCTGTGTGACCCCAGAAATGGCAGCCCACCAGGCTCCCCCATCCCTGGGATTCTCCAGGCAAGAACACTGGAGTGGGTTGCCATTTCCCTCTCCAATGCATGAAAGTGGAAAGTGAAAGTGAAGTCACTTAGTCACTCAGTTGTGTCCAACTCTTTGTGACCACATTGATTGTAGCCTGCCAGGTTTGTTTGTCCATGGGATTTTCCAGGCAAGAAGACTGGAGTGGACTGTCATTTCCTTCTCCAGCGGATCTTCCCAACCCAGGAATTGTACCCAGGTCTCCCCCATTGTAGACAGATTCTTTATTGTATGTAACACCAGGGCTTACACACAGGTGCTCAATAATTATTTATCAAATAAAGGGTTGGTGAGAGTTGGGTAGAAGGGGAAGTAGAGAGAAAGGCCAAGGCAGGAGTGAAAGATTCCCAGTCAGAGTGATTAGAACCATCACAAACCATAGGTTATCCTCTCACTGTCATAGATAAGTTGGGGGAGGTATGACATTAAAACAACAACAACAACAATCTTTGGTAAGATACTTTTCACAACAGATTATTTGTCAATTGAAGAGAATATCTTCAAATACATGGATTTAAAAAATATGAAGTTTATACACCCAAAGAGTAAGTCATTTTCTGTTACTGCACACCAAGTCACCACAAGAAACTTGGCTGGATTTGACATAGGTATTACTTTGAGTTATTTTCAAAAGGGAAATGGAGTTTTTTTTTTCTTCAAATTTCATATTTCTCAGAAAAAAACACATACTTAATTTCTTATTAAGCATTACCAGTTAATTATCAGTTCACATCAAAGAACAAATTAATCAAAGCGCTTCATTCCAGACTCCTGACAAGTAGAGAAGAGTGGTCACCATTAACCCTATGCTGAACTCAGGCGTGTCTCTCCTGCTCTGTGGCTGTGAAAGGAGGAAGGCTGCACAGAGAAACATCCCAAAGGAATACAAGGTCAAGTTTAGAAAATCAGTCCAGCATGGGATTGTCATTTCAAATGCTGATGAACAAAGGCTGACACAAAACAAAATAAAATCAAACAACTGAACAAAAAATCAGCAAGATGATGGATGACCAAGGGGAAGTTGGTAAGGAAATGTGCAGCAGACAAAGGGAAAAGGGGAGATAATTACAGAGTGAAAGTAGAGGAGGTTGCTAAAGCCTTTTCTGTGGCTCTTTTCCTGTTGACTTGGAGGTCTGGGACATCTATGCATGTTCCATTCAGTTCAGTCGCTCAGTCGTGTCCGACTCTTTTTGACCCCGTGAATTGCAGCACGCCAGGCCTCCCTGTCGATCACCAATTCCCGGAGTTCACTCAGACTCACGTCCATCGAGTCAGTGATGCCCTCCAGCCATCTCATCCTCTGTTGTCCCCTTCTCCTCCTGCCCCCAATCCCTCCCAGCATCAGGGTCTTTTCCAATGAGTCAACTCTTCGCATAAGGTGGCCAAAGTACTGGAGCTTCAGTTTTAGCATCATTCCTTCCAAAGAAATCCCAGGGTTGATCTCCTTCAGAATGGACTGGTTGGATCTCCTTGCAGTCCAAGGGACTCTCAAGAGTCTTCTCCAACACCACAGTTCAAAAGCATCAATTCTTCGGCGCTCAGCCTTCTTCACAGTCCAACTCTCACATCCATACATGACCACAGGAAAAACCATAGCCTTGACTAGACGGACCTTAGTCGGCAAAGTAATGTCTCTGCTTTTGAATATACTATCTAGGTTGGTCATAACTTTTCTTCCAAGGAGTAAGCGCCTTTTAATTTCATGGCTGCAGTCACCATCTGCAGTGATTTTGGAGCCCAAAAAAACAAAGTCTGACACTGTTTCTACTGTTTCCCCATCTATTTCCCATGAAGTGATGGGGCCAGATGCCATGATCTTCGTTTTCTGAATGTTGAGCTTTAAGCCAACTTTTTCACTCTCCTCTTTCACTTTCATCAAGAGGCTTTTTAGCTCCTCTTCACTTTCTGCCATAAGGGTGGTGTCATCTGCATATCTGAGGTTATTGATATTTCTCCCAGCAATCTTGATTCCAGCTTGTGTTTCTTCCAGTCCAGCGTTTCTCATGATGTACTCTGCATATAAGTTAAATAAGCAGGGTGACAATATACAGCCTTGACGTACTCCTTTTCCTATTTGGAACCAGCCTGTTGTTCCATGTCCACTTCTAACTGTTGCTTCCTGACCTGCATACAGATTTCTCAAGAGGCAGGGCAGGTCAGGATCTATGCATGTTAAGTTGCTTCAATCCTCTCTGATTCTTTGTGACTCTATCGACTGTAGCCTGTCAGGCTCCTCTGTCCCTGGGATTCTCCAGGTAAGAATACTGGAGTAGGTTGCCATGCTCTTCTCCAAGGGATCTTCCCAACCCAGGGATCAAACCAGTGTCTCTTATGTCTCCTGCACTGGCAATCAGGTTCTTTCCCACTAGCACCACCTGGGAAGCCCTGTGGGACATCTATGAGGAGCAACAAAAATGTTTTTTCCAACCACAACTGGTGAGTCCAGGGATGGGGCAAAGGAGAATGGGCAAGAGGTGAGGGAGAGAGAACTGAAAATGAACCACAGCCTTTAGCTGCTTTACAGTCTGTAGCGCCTAGAACTTAACCAAGCTTCCTTGATGCCTTTCAGGATGGGAGAACAAGGTGAAGACCACTTCCAGAACATCAAAGTTGTCATTACACTAATCATCATCTTAACAGGTATCAATGCTTCTCAAACTGTAATGTGCAGACCAAACACTTAGAGACCTTGTTAAATTGTAGACTCTGGTTCAGTAGAGATGGGGTCTGAGATTCTGAATTCTGATACATTCAGATTTGAATACAGGTGATATGAATACTGCTGGTCAATGGACCAAATGCAAGGAGCAAGGACCCAAACTATACACAAGGTCAGTATTTTTCAGTGAATGGCACTATCCCAGCATGGCATGTCTATTTCATTCCTCACCTACCACAGAGACTTTAAGCTGACTGTTGAGTGGCAGTTGAATGCCTTGAAAATTGCTAGGATTAGTGTGTTGTTCCCTCATGGAAGCAGCCCATTGGAACTGAACGGTGGCTTCCTGCTTCCCTACCTTGCCATAGTCTCAACTACTTTTACATTTAGGTAGCTTCCATTGTTACATCGTTATTAGGATTCCTGCCTAATCCCCCTCTGCATTTGCATCTAAATTCAGATATGCTAGTTGGAACTGAGATCCATTCTCTTTTTGAAAGACAATTTTGCTTCCAGAAAGTCTTTTTCGTTATCCACACAATTTTCCATTTTAGAAAGCTATGTCACTGTTAAAAAGGATGCAAGCAAGTCCAGAAAGAACTCATTTTCTCTGGCAAGGTGGCTTTATCCTTTTGCAGAAAAAGAGAGAAAAAATGATTAGTTGAATAAACAGTGATGGGGTTAGTAGGTTCACACATCACATTGTGGATGTAACATTCTCAGGGGGTAAGAATCAAGCAGCTAATCAAGTTCAATGACAACTGAAAGATCCTGTTGGTGAAGGAAATTCAAGCCACAGAAGCTGAAGATTAAATAGGTTATGGGGAGTTAAACAGGGGAGAAAGAAAGACTGAAGCCAAGAAGAGGAAAAAAGACAGCGTACCCCACCGAAGCCATTTCTTAGAAATTGGCAAGTTTACAAGCCTCTGACTTGAAAACATCAAGAACAAAAAAGAAACATTCAGAGAGAACAACATAAGGCTGAAAAAAGTCCTTTCTCCTCTTTCAATCTTGGGATGTTCTAGCTGTGCTAGCTCGCCTACTGGTTTGATTTGCACTGTTTACTTACATTTTTCTATTCCTCTTACATATTTCTCTCCCCCACACATACAATTTTGAGAAGAAATTCAGGGGAAAATGTTTTTCTTTCATAATTCTTTCTTGTTTCTGTTGAAGCGGTATCCAGCCGAGTCCCTGCAGAATGAACATTTCTGCCCTTGCTATGGAATTAAGAGCTTTCAGGCAGCAAAGTGTGAGCGAGACTGGAGCAGGCTGTCATGCCCCTGTTGTACCAGCACATCTCACCTGGAGCCGAACCCCTCCAGGGTGAAATGCCTGGGCTCCAGGCCTTCTCGGCCCATTCCCACCTACTGCCTGGACAGGCAGGTTCTGCTATTGCCCTGACCCTTCATGAGCTTCCCTGGTGACTCAATGAAGAGTCTGCCTGCAATGCAGGAGACCCAGGTTCAGTCCCTGGGTGGGGAAGATCTGGAGAAAGGAACGGCTACCCACTCCAGTACTCCTGCCTGGAGAATCCCATGGACAGAGGAGCCTGGCAGGCTACATTCCATGGGGTTGCAAAGAGTTGGACATGACTAAGCAACTGCCACAAGTGGCCCAGCCCTGTAGCAGCTTGCCTAGGTCAGCCCACCCAGGTGGTATCTCATGCATTGAAAGTTTCCTTATTGTTTTTCCTATAAAAATTATTTAATCATGAATTCCATTCCTGAGGACCTTGCTTTCTGAGTTTCAAGGTGAGAACTGAATATTGAGGAAGAATAGTTGACCTATAGTCAGAAACTCTGGGTTCAACTCCAAACACTGCTATTTAGTAGCTGCTTGAATGAGGACCGTTTGGCCTCTGAGAAAATCAGTCTCCTTCTCTGTGAGATGAGGATAACAAAACCGACCTGGGAGGTTGTTACACAGCAGGTAGCCAAACAAATGGCTGTTGAATCTTAAACAGATTTTTAAAAATCCACGCTAATGTGCTCTGGACATTAATTTCTTAATGTGTTCTTTCCATTCATGTTTGCTTCTTTATAGAACATAATGCACACTACTGAGAGGTTCTAACTGTGGGAATTTGTATTCCATGAATACAAATCTGAGCAGATAAAGGGCTGAGATTTTCCTCCTGCAGACAGGTGACTTGCCATCTTCTATTTTATAAGATCTCTGGGCAGGACTCACAGCTCCCTCAAGGCACCTCTGTTCCCATGGGGAGGCATGTAGGCTGCTGCAGCCCAGGGGCCCAAATGCACAGGCATGAAGCTAGATGATGATAAAGTCAGTTGTGAATTTACACTCTGTTTTTACTCGGGAAAAAGTCTCTTTTTTGTGTTTTAATAAAAACACAAGCAACCAAAATATATTCTTTAGATTTCAAATAAGTCCTTTCAGGAATCGAAGAAATTCATTGAAAAGACAGAGTTTTTGGATCTTCAGCTTTTAATTATCTTTGCCTTAATTAATCTAGTTACTATTTTATTTGAGTATTTGCTTATTTTTTCTAATAGGGAGATGGTAAGAGTCTTAACAATGTGGAAAGTGGTGGTACTAGAGAAATACAAGGGTCCATATTTTACTTGAAAATGTTTTCAAATATGTATGTGATGTTCTTTGCTGAACAACATGTAGGGCTGATAAAATAGCACCTTGGTACTTGCTGTTTCCTTCACATGGAATACCTTGCACCTCCACCACTCTCACCCTTGAATAGCTCTTGAAATAATCTTTGTTGTTATTGTTCAGTCAGTAAATCATGTCTGACTCTTTGCGACCCTATGGACAGCAGCATGCCAGGCTTTCTCATCCTTCACTATTTCCAGGAGTTCACGCAAATTCATTTCCACTGAGTCAGTGATGCTATCAACTTATCTCATCCTCTGCCATCCTCTTCTCCCTTTGCCTTCAATCTTTCCCAGCATCAGGGTCTTTTCCAAAGACTTGGCTCTTTGCATCAGGTGGCCAAAGTATAGGAGCTTCAGCAATCAGTCCTTCCAATGAATATTCCTTTAGGATTGACTGGTGTGACCTCTTTGCTGTCCAAGGGACTCTCAAGAGTCTACCCTAGCACTACAGTTCGAAAGCATCAGTTCTTTGGTGCTCATTCTCTAAGTTTCAATTCAGCGGCCACTATCTTTGGGAAGCCATCTGGACCTACCCACCATTCACACTGGGTCTTCCAAAGTAGTGTTCTCTCCTTTCTTTTCACGTCCATGATTCCCTGGTGTGTGCTTACTCAGTCCTGTCAAAATCTTTGGGACCCCTGGTAGATGTAGCTTATCTCATTGTTTTGTAACATTTGTTGACTTGCTGTAACTAGGCTGTGGGTGCCCTTGGCGGGCACCATATTTAATTCTTTCTTATTTTTGTACCTAGCACAGTTCCTGGCACTTAAGAGGTACTGAATAATTGCTTGTTAAAAACATTTTTGATAAGGGAGTCAGGAGCAAAAGCAGGGTACTGCACATGCCTCCTGCAAGCAACACTACCTAAGGGATGGGCAAAATACCTAGGCCACCCCTCCAGACTGACCCCTGGCCACAACCCTACCCTCACCACATAGAAGGAACCAGCTCACCATCCGCCTTAGAGAACAGGTAAATAATGCTTGTTTTTGCTCCCTACTGTTGTAGAAGGGGCTCCAATAAAGCACTGCTTGAAAAAAAATTATGAAATTAAAAAGAGCCATACCCTGGTAGCAATATTGAACTCTCTCCAATCCTAGTTCTGTGTATGCTCTCTTGTCATTCTGGGATATCACTCTCCATTTTTCACTCATCTACTCATACGTATGCAGGTAAAAAATGGTAATACTTTCAATCAGAGAATCAGAGACCCTCTTACATGGAGACTCCTTGAAGTTTCATCTTGAAAAACTGCTGGACTATTGTTCCTACTACTGTGTAGATGCCCAATAACTATATGACTAAACAGTTAATCTATTTTTTTCTCATGCTTGCCTGTAATTCCTAACCCTAAATATCTGGCAGTCTTTTTAAAAGGTTTCCAAATAAGTGTTCTAAATTAAACTCAACTGATATCTGTAAAGATTCTGATATGCAGGTATACACACACACAAACATGCCACACTTGGGTTCTCTACTGCAAGGGTCCACAACCTTTGGGATCTAATGCCTGATGATCTGAGGTGCAGCTGATGTCATAATAATAGAAGTAAAGTGCACAAGACATGTAATGAGCTTGGAACATCTCGAAACCACCCCCACTCCAATCTGTGAAAAAATGGTCTTCCATAAAATCGATTCCCTTGTATCAAAAAGGTTGGGTATGGCTGTTCTGGAAGTATAAGGCAGATATTCCAAAGGCTCTATCCATATAGCTATACACATGATTAATAGCTTGAAAAAAGCAAGAGAGATTCTACCCAGACCTAGAGTTTTTCTTTGCTGTTCTTTGCCTGGCAATTGAAGTCAGGACTTACTGTGAGACTGGAGGTCACCCAGGGAGAAAGGCTTTGGCTGCCAATGCCTCGGGCCTCACTTGCTGAGGAAAGAGCAAACGGGCAGGTGCAGAGTTTTACTTTTTTTTTTTTTTTAATTCAACTCATACACACGGAGATGTCAGGAAGCCTCCTCAAAATGCCTCCTGGACCCACGGGTGTCCTGTCACACCCTTCATAACTGCAAAGTACCCTCTTCCACCTCCACCTTCTGTTGCTTCCAGCAGTCTCATCTCCTCCCTCCTTTCCACCCCACCCACCTGTCCCTGAGCCTTCAAAAGGAAAATGGGCAAAGTGTTGAAAAAGTGCCTCCTTAGGTTCTTATGTTCAAATCTCTTTTCTAGGTTTAGTCTAGGCAGGCAGAAGAATGGGGAAATGATGTTTAAGTACAGGGAGGGCTGACTTAATATTTTGTCACTATAACTCATGTATATTTCAGTCCTTAAGTATTTTCCTTAAGCTTTATCTTTGTTATAAGATATAATTTTTGTATCTAAAAAGTACAATCAGGTCATCAGGTATAATTTTTGTACCTTCAAAAGTCCCAACAATACCTGTTAAAAATTCTCCGTTATATCTCCCATCTGCCACCACCACATACTACACCCTCAGAGCTTGTGGGAAGGGGCTACAGGAGAGGACCAAGTCAGAACCTCCTCGTGTGGGCAGATATAGGGAGGAGAAATGCTAGCAACTTCCACTGATGTATCTTTTTAATGTAATGGCATAAAGAAACACTTAGAAGTGGTGAGTTTCCACTCTCTGAATCTGAGGATGCCTGTGAAGGTGTAGGAAGGGAGTCTCTGGAGAAGGAGGTGGTTAATAAAGAGAGTGGAGGGGAAGTGCTGCCTCAGTGATCCATCCTAGGTCCTGGGGAGAGGCTTTGTTACAGTGGCTCTGAGGTGGGTAACTCCCCTCTAACTCCATCCCCTTAACTTTTCCCAGTAACTTCATAGAGTCCCTCACACCAGCCTTGGGAAGAAGTGAGGCACTGAATCACTGGTGGTTGTGGTTGTAAGGCTCAGCAGTGGTGGAGACGGAGGAGAGGGGAGGAGGGAGAGAAATCCCCACACGGTAGCAGCCCAGTACAAGGAGAGAAAGTGGGAGCCATTTCTGAGGTGACCTTTAACACCAAGGGTTGCATGGAAGTCAGACAAAGACATATGAAGAAGAGCCTAGGAAAAACAAATCAATTTTTCAACAGAAGATTTGCTTTTCATCTCAGCGTTCTGACTAGTCAGTGTCCAAAATAAAAGTATTACTGAAAACATGGCCTTTACAAAAATTTTTGTAAGCCAAAACTATTTTTTTAAGTGAATGAAGAAAGGCAGTACTGTGTTAAGTTTTAAAGGGTTAAGATGGGGAAATGAAGTTGTGTCAGATGTAAATCTGGTAACACTCTCCTTCCTCCTAAATTCATCAGTTTTCTGCAGGTTAAAATGACTCATGGTCATCAATAAAATTGATGGCAAACCCCAGGGCCAAGCCAGTGTGCCAAAGGCCTGGCTTCCTGAAGTCCCACACAAACTGTAGAATCACATAGAATGTAGGCTTCTCTCTCTCTCTCTCTGCCTGATCCAAAGTTCTCTGGCCTTAATTTTCTTTTCCTTTTGTTGGCTTCCTTGGGAAAAGGACATTTTCTTTTCACTCCCCAACTCCTTCCCAATGTCCTTTCCATTTTGGTCAATTTTGTCTTCAGTGGGCAGTAATTTGTATTGTTTTCCAAGACTATTTTCTATTTATTTACTCATTCTCTTAGGAATACCTTAGAAATAACTTAGAAATACCCAAGGACCAATTATTTTTGAAAATTGGTATTTTAATATTTGCTGAGTACAAGCAGAGCTCAGGACACCAATAACATGACTGTCTCCTAACTTCTTCCCTGGCCTCCTGACTGTAGTTTGATAATTACTGTCCACTTTTCTCCTCACTAGTCACAGGCTGATTGAGTTCTGGTACACTACAGATAAATAAATCCAACAACATATAAATCTGCTCTGAGTTGCAGTACCTGCCTTCTTTAGGTGATAAAAATAATATGTCTCCCTGGTAAGTGATTGATGGAACAAAGATTGCTTTTAGAAATCAACAAACCAATAAACAGAAGGAAAAAAAAAAACAAACTTGTGTTCCTGAAAACCACAGTCAGGACAAAAATTTGATCAGACTCCTGCACACAGAGAGTTAGAAGCTAAACGCTAAACACAAGTATCCTAGGTAGAGGGATCCAAACATACCGTTGTCTCAGGTTTAAGTCCATCAGAAAGCCAGGAGGGTAATGGAAGAGGCCTCTATTTCCTAAATACAAGTGTTAGGGCAGGAGAGAATTTTCCTATCTTTCATGCTAATCCAAAGGATGAAACACTTTCCGACCAAAAGGTTAAACTAGTGGGCTGGTTGCCCAGTGGAAAAATGTATATTTCAATGACATTTTCAGAGGGCTGACTCTATAGTAGACTGAACTTCTAGGAAGCATGTTTCCTGAATAATTTGACATTTCCAAACTATGCACCTTGAATAACATATGTAACTTGGAGTTATAACTTGGACTCAGTCGATCAGTTATCCAGAAAAGGTAACCCATCTGACATCTCACCACTCCAGTCACCTGTCCAAGTCCTTGATCCAGGAGCATCCACACCACCCAGGAGTGTGTTAGAAATGCAGCATCTCAGACCCCTCCCCAGACTTGCTGACTTGGAACCTGCATTTTAACAAGATTCCCAGGTAATTAGAATTTCAGAAGTTTAATTCATGGAAGTCTGAAAAGCCTATTGAAGAAAAATAAAACACCCCTATCAGTCAGAGAAGCTATAACAATGTTTAAATAATTGCCCAATTATTTATTCACTTTTCAGGATGGAAGTTTTACACTTGCTAGAATTGAAGACCACTGTAGAGATCTCTTTTCCTCTTCCTTCACTCCCTATCTCATTTCCTGTCTTAGTTATAACTTCTGGAGATTTAACTTTGTGGAAAGCCACTCTGAGTAAAGGAGACCGGCCAGCAAGGGAGATGATGGGGAAATTAAGGCCATCTCTAGCAGCTATATCCTGGCTGAAAATGAAAGTGAAAGTCACTCAGTCGTGTCCAACTCTTTGCGACCCCATGGACTATAGAGTCCGTGGAATTCTCCAGGCCAGAATACTGGAGTGGGTAGCTATTCCCTTCTCCAGGGGAGCTTCTCAACCCAGGGATCGAACCTAGGCCTCTTGCACTGCAGGCAGATTCTTTACCAGCTGAGCCATAAGGGAAGTCCAGGAATACCAGAGTGGGTAGCCTATCCCTTCTCCAAGGCATCTTCCCAACCCAGGAATCGAACCAGGGTCTCCTCCGTTGCAGGCGGATTCTTTACCAACTGAGCTACAAGGGAAGCCAATACCCTGGCTAGGAAACATCAATTAACATATTTCTCAAACTGAACCAAAAAGTTGCTCCTTCAATTATTTCAAATTATGTAAATAGACTAAATAAAACTCCATTGATTGCTTCTGATGAGAAAAGCCCAATATACTAAACATTAACAAAATTAATTTTTATGAAAATGTATTTGGCAAGTGAAGTCAGACTTTTTTTACCTGTCACAGAGTAATTACAGACTTCCACACCAATGGCCGTCCCAGGGACTCAAGCATTCCCTCCTCATAAGTGAAATATAAACGTGGGACACTAGAAGGGCCTCTAGAGGTCAGGCAGTTCAAGTTTCTCAGGTTATAAGTAGAAAACTAAGACAGGGGGTTAGAAATAGAGTTTGTACAAGAAAGAACCCAAGCCTTGCATTGCTTAGTCTAGGCCTCTTCCCAGCCCAGCTCTGCCTGAATTCTGAATCTCTGCCCCCGTGAATTCTTGAGTATATTACTATCTTGCTATTGAATTTCTTTGGTGTCCATTATTTCCATTGTTCTATAAGAGTTATAAGGCAGGAGATGTTTCTTTTCTCTCTCTCTCTTTTTTTAAATTGGGGTATAGTTGTAGTTCAAGTTTCTCAGGTTTTAAGTAGAAAACTAAGACAGGGGGTTAGAAATAGAGTTTGTACAAGAAAGAACCCAAGCCTTGCATTGCTTAGTCTAGGCCTCTTCCCAGCCCAGCTCTGCCTGAATTCTGAATCTCCGCCCCCGTGAATTCTTGAGTATATTACTATCTTGCTATTGAATTTCTTTGGTGTCCATTATTTCCATTGTTCTATAAGAGTTATAAGGCAGGAGATGTTTCTTTTCTCTCTCTCTCTTGTTTTAAATTGGGGTATAGTTGCTTTTCAGGGCTTCCCTGATAACTCAGCTGTTAAAGAATCCACCTGCAATGCACTAGACTCCAGTTCAATTCCTGGGTCGGGAAGATGCCCTGGAGAAGGGATAGGCTACCCACTCCAGTATTCTTGGGCTTCCCTTGTGGCTCAGCTGGTAAAGAATCTGCCTGCAATGCGGAAGATCTGGGTTTGATCCCTGGGTGAGGAAGAGCTCCTGGAGAAGGGAAAGGCTACTCACTCCAGTATTCTGGCCTGAAGATTCCATAGACTGTATCGTCCATGGGTTTGCAAAATGTCGGACACGACTGAGCAATTTTCACTTTCATAGTTTCTTTACAATGTTGTGTTAGTTTCTGCTATAAAATGAAGTGAATCAGCTGCATGTGTACATATATCCCCTCCCTCTTGGACCTCTCTTTCCACACCATTCCATCCATGTAGGTCATCACAGAGCTTCAAGCTGTAGATGGACATACAGTCTGTTACATAGAATGAAGTCAGGAAAAGAAAAACTAATATCGAATATTAACACATGGGAATCTAGAAAAATGGTATGAACGAACATATTTCCAGAGCAGGAACAGAGACACAGATGTAGAGGAGATGTGTCTTATCCTTTATTCTGTCCAGTGATTAGAATAATAGAAATACAGCTCTAATCAATGTTGCCTATGGCGAGGCTGAGGGTGGCTGACTACAGAGGGACACCAAGAAAACTTCTGGGATGATGGAAACATTCTTCATATTGATTGAGATGGTGTTTAAATGGACATAACATTTGTTAAAACTCATCTGACTATACACATAAAATGAGTGCCTTTTATTGTATGAAGATTATACATGATAAAGTTCATCTTAAAAGGTAAAATAAAAGATAATCACATATACTGTTAATCTTCTGTTTCATCATTATGATATTTGTGTTTGCCCCTGACTGAATACAGTCTTTGACGTGTCTCTTCAGTGGATAAGCTACTTGTCCATGAATAAGCTATAAGTATGTTGAGAAGGAGGCAGGGAGAGGTGAATGTATACTTTTGTAGTCAGTGTTTTAAAAAAGTATCGAGCCAGATTAAATAATGCCTTCAAAGACTGAGAAAAAAAAAAAGTACCTCCTTTCTGAAATGCTTGAGGGAAATTCTCTGGGAGAATGTGCTTGACTGGAAATACTATAGTGAAGATAGTAGTTATCTTTACTTAATTCTCAAGGAATCCATCATTCCAGCAGAAACTATAAAGTTCTCATCCCAGTGCTTGAAGACTGGACTTCCTCCATCTGTGGGACTCTTTAGAAATCACTTGAGTTTTGAGATAAATCCTAGAAAATTTTAAACATGAGGCCCCATATCCCTACAAAAAGTCCTGAGTAATTGAAAAAACAAAACCATGAATAGTAAGAAAAGAAATCACCGTCCTAATTATAGGGCAAACAAAGACAAAGGCCTAGATTTTTAACATGACAAAGGAGAAACAAATGTTAATTAACACTGTCTGGCACATGGCAGATATTCAATAAATACTTCTCTGATAAGCAGGGATAAAATTTTTTTCTGAGTACTGTGAGAAGAGGATACAACTGTCTAAAATCTTATCTTTGTTTCTAACCAAGGCAGCTCAAACATGGACTGCACACCCAAATATCAAAGGTGAGGAGTAAAGAAAATCTGCATTATTAAACACTCTCTCTGTAAATCCTACTTGGGGCATCAAGGGAACTGTCACTACGTTTTCAAATCCAACTTCAGTGACCTGGTGTGTTGTGCTGTTTGAAATATAAAATTTAGAATTAAAATATATCCCTATCCATGCATTAGCCTACAAGAACCAAAGATTCTCTGGACACTGTTTAGGCTTGACACTTGTTTCTCTCACTGTATTGGATTCCTCTTAGTGAACTGTATTCTATTTACTACCAAGGGAAAAGAGTTATGCCTCTCTCCTGCCAAAATGATATGGCCAGCAGGGCTCATCTTCCATAACAAATTATGTCTTGGCTTCAGATTTGTATATTGAAAAAGAAAAAGAGAGCTGAAAAAATAAAACAGTAATTCACTGAGTACTTTCCTGTCACAGATGAAGAAAATGCTTTTGACAGTGACTCACCTTAGGCTAGAGGAGGACACGCAACCCACTCCCGTATTCTTACCTGGAAAATCTCATGAACAGAGGAGCCTGGTTGGCTATAGTCCACAGGGTTACAGAGCCAGATATGACTGAAGTGACTGATCATGCATGCATGCACAACTTGGGGTGTTACTTTTACTTGTCACTATGAAGTCTGTTAGAACTGGATTATTCATCTGTGTCAATAGATTCAATCATTTAACTAACATTAGTTGATTTAACAAATATTTATTGATGGCTGTTTTGTGCCAGGCACTGTCCAGAGCAGTCACTCTCCCCATGCCTGCTAAATTGAATTTATCATCATGCTTCCCTATATTTCCTACACAAATTTTATTTCTTCTCCATATTCTTCTATATCTCATACTGTTCCTTAAAGTTGTTTTAAGTCTCCAGTTGTTAGTTGGTTGCTGCTGCTGCTAAGTCGCTTCAGTCGTGTCCAACTCTGTGTGACCCCACAGACGGCAGTCCACCAGGCTCCCCCGTCCCTGGGATTCTCCAGGCAAGAACACTGGAGTGGGTTGCCATGTCCCTCTCCAATGCATGAAAGTGAAAAGTGAAAGTGACATCGCTCAGTCTTGTCCGGCTCTTCGCGACCCCATGGATTGCAGCCCACCAGGCTCCTCCGCCCTTTGGTGGAGCTGTTATTAAACAATGGAAGACAGCCATACTTCTAAGGACTGTGACTATTCTGGGCTAGGCATTCAGGGTAGAATGAACAAAATAACAAACTTCTGTCATTTTGCAAGTTTAGAGAGCAACAGAAGAGACACATTTAATATGAAAAATATATGCTGACTGCATGTAGTGAGAATGCTAAGAAAATCACAATAATGGAGAAGAAATCAAAGTGGGATAGAGGAGAATGGAAGGATATATCAACTAAAGCATTGTTTAAGCTGGAATCGGAAGCATGGCAAGGAAGAAGTCATGTAAAGATCTGGAAGGTGATTCTTGCAGGCAGGAATCCAGCATGGACAAAGGCCTCAAGACAAGGGGTAGAGAGTAGTCTAAAGTCTTTAAGGAAGAAGAGCAAAATGGATGAAAGAGACAGAGGGGTGAGGTAAGCTTGGAATGGAAAGCAGAGCTTTGCCAGTCATAGTAAGGTATTTGAGTTTCATGTGAACTATAAGAGAAGCCACAGGAGGATTTCAAGCAGGGATGAGGAGGTAGGTGGTCTGAGTTATATTTTTAGAAAATTGCTTTGGTTGCTGAGCAGAAGTGCAAGGTCACAAAGAAGGCTCTCACTGTATCCAGGTGAAGACTGATTTGCTTGGATTTAGGAAGTGGCAGTGAGGATGGAGTGGGGAGAAGATTAGAAATATATTTAGAAGGGAGAAATGATCTCACTTAACTCTTGATTCATTAGATAAGGGGCTTGGGGTATGGAAAAATCAAGGATGACTATAAAAGTCTAGTTTTAACAACCAGGTACATAATGGTTTCAATAACTAGTAGAGTGGAGATATATTGCAGGAAGCCAATGATGGTGAAATGGTTGAAAAAGAAATGTTTTTTGTTCATGTTAGAATAGACAAGATCCTCTCCTTATAATATACAGGTCATCCATAATCTGGCTGCTGCTTACGTATTTAGACTCATCTCCTTTCCCTCTTGTCTCATAATATATGTGATACCAACACCTAATTCGCTCTAACACCAGATAGTTCCCTACATTCATACCTTCACATCCTTGCCTAAGCTCTTCCCTCTGCCTGGAATGTCCTCCCTTCATCACCTAGCCAAGTGCTTCTAATTTTTAAAACTTAGCTTACACATCATCTCCTTAAGGAAGCCTTCCTTCGATCCTCAGCCTGAGTTAGATACCACTCTATTGGGCTTCCAAAAGTGAAAGTGAAAGTTGCTCAATCGTGTCTGACTCTTTGTGACCCCCTGGACTTCATTGTGTTGACCCTGGAATCCAACAGACCTGAGTCTGAATCTAGACTCCCTGTTGTTTTAGCTGTGAGGTCTTGGAAAATTTATTTGACCATGCTTTACCTCAGTTCCTTGTCTGTAAATCCAGAATAATAGTTCTACTTCATGGTACATTGTGAGGCAAACATCATATAACTGAAGTAGAGTGTGGCACAAGGTCAAGGCTCTTCAAACAGTGACTCACCTTGCTGCTATCTATATGTCTGACTCCTCCATTGGTCCAGGTCTCCTTGAGAGTATGGACTAACACTTGTCTTTGTATCTGTGGATCCTAAAATTCCTGGGCACATGGGAGACACCTGACATGTATAAAAATCAATGAAATGAAGACTCCTCAAAAATATATACGGTATCTTCACTGGTCCGTAAGCTCTTTCTCATCTTGTCACTTCTCATCCACTCAATTCAATCAATCAATCAATTCAGTTGCTCATTCGTGTCTGACTTTTTGTGACCCCATGAACTACAGCACGCCAGGCCTCTCTGTCCATCACCAGCTCCCGGAGTCCACCCAAATCCATGTCCATTGAGTTGGTGATGCCATCCAACCATCTCATCCTCTGTTGTCCCCTTCTCTTCCTGCCCTCAATCTTTCTCAGCATTAGGGTCTTTTCAAATGAGTCAGTCCTTTGCATCAGGTGGTCAAAGGATTGTAGTTTCAGCATCAACATCAGTCCTTCCAATGAACACCCAGGACAGATCCCTTTAGGATGGACTGGTTGGATCTCCTTGCAGTCCAAGGGACTCTCATGAGTCTTCTCCAATACCACAGTTCAAAAGCATCAATTCTTCAGTGCTCAGCTTTCTTTATAGTCCAACTCTCACATCCATACATGACCACAGGAAAAACCATAGCCTTGACTAAACACACCTTTGTTGGCAAACTAATGTCTCTGCTTTTTAATATGCTATCTAGGTTGGTCATAACTTTCCTTCCAAGGAGTAAGTGTCATTTAATTTCATGGCTACAATCACCATCTGCAGTGATTTTGGAGCCCAGAAAAATAAAGTCAGCCACTATTTCCACTGTTTCCTCACCTATTTGCCATGAGGTGATGGGACTGGATGCCATGATCTTAGTTTTCTGAATGTTGAGCTTTAAGCCAACTTTTTCACTCTTCTTTTTCACTTTCATCAAGAGGCTTTTTCATTCTTCTTCACTTTCTGCCATAAGGGTGGTGTCACCTGCATATCTGAGGTTATTGATATTTCTCCCAGCAGTCTTGATCCCAGCCTGTGCTTCTTCCAGCCCAAAATTTCTCATGATGTACTCTGCCCATCCACTCCTCTGTGCTAACTCCATCCAGTTCACCTCACTGTAACTTCTTGTCCCCTAGAAGATTATCTTCTCACTTTAAATGTCCTCTTCTTATGGGCTTCATTGTTTTTGTGGGTTTTTTTATCTGAAAGTTCTTTCCCAACTTAGAAACTCCTACCATTACTTATCATTCAGGACCAACAGAAATATAATCTATGCTCTGTACCTGGTCAATCTCTCTCCATTGTATCCCTCAAGGATCTCACCTTATGCACATACTTTTATTTTAATTGCTTTCTATTTCATGATAGGTGTGTGTAATGTAATGTGTTTTCTTTTTAATCCTGTGAGTTCCTTGGGTACAAATCCTGGGATTTGTATCTTGTTCTTCAAACTATATCACATATAGCAAGCAGTTGACTACATAAATGCTTTTGGAACTGAAGTGCACATGTTAAGGCCAAGGGAAGTGGCCTTATATAATTCTCACAATTAGAAGCAGAAAGGAGGTCACAAAGCTTCATGAAGCATATTCACTTGTTGGACCACCTTTGGAAGAAGGGTATTTGGGGGACTTTGGTGTAACTGTGTAACTCAGGAGCAAGGATTAGTGTTATAAAACATCCCTCATACTTTTTCAAATCTACCTTCTTCCTCTTGCACCATCTAAATAAGTAAACTGACTATTTTGTTCACCATTTTCTGGGCCTCCCTTAAGATGCAGACAGTCCACTTCTATATGGCCTGCCTTTCTGCATGGATTTACATCTTGGAGTGAAGTGATGGGGCTTTCCTTATTACCTCTATTCACTTCTTCAGTTTCTACTCCCTGAAACATACTTTCTGCTGGCCAAGTTCTAATCAATCTCTGTCCTACTCTACATCTAATCTGGAGATTAGAGCTCATCATTCCCCACTCTGGACTACCAAGACATTTTGTACATTCCTATCTTATAAGACACATCATACCATCTGATGATAAAGGACTATGTGCACTGCAAGGGCAGGGCTATTTCCAATTTATCTTCATATCTTCCATAATCATCTAAATGTCTGGCATATTGCAAGCACATAATAAATGACGATGGATGGATGGATGAGCAGAGCAGAAGACAGAGCCTTTCAAACAAAGCCAGCTTCCCTCCTCTAGACTTCTACTAAACTTTCAGAAAAGTTAATCTGACTTAAAAAAAAAATCTAGAAATTAAGATGCTATGGGTACAGTGACCAAAAAAAACCTTGATTCATATTGGTAATTTTCCAGCTCAGCCATTTTCACCTGATCAACATATGCTGGTTCTTTTGTGGTCACAAGATGGTTCAAACAAAGTGTCTCAACCCTTATGTGCACATGCGTACTAAGTTGCTTCAGTTGCATCCAACTCTTTGCGACCCTATGGATCATAGTCTGCCAGGCTTCTCTGTCCATGGGATTTTTCAGGAAATAATACTGGATAAAAAAAAATCTAGAAATTAAGATGCTATGGGTACAGTGACCAAAAAAAACCTTGATTCATATTGGTAATTTTCCAGCTCAGCCATTTTCACCTGATCAACATATGCTGGTTCTTTTGTGGTCACAAGATGGTTCAAACAAAGTGTCTCAACCCTTATGTGCACATGCGTACTAAGTTGCTTCAGTTGCATCCAACTCTTTGCGACCCTATGGATCATAGTCTGCCAGGCTTCTCTGTCCATGGGATTTTTCAGGAAATAATACTGGAGTGGGTTGCCATGCCCTCATGAAGGGGATCTTCCCAACACAAGGATCGGACCAACATCTCTTATGCCTCCTGCATTAGCAAGTAGGTTCTTTATCACTAGCACCACTTGGGAAGCCCCTCCAACCCTTAAATATAGACGGAAGGGCTATCTCCCCTTAGGAGAGAGGAAACCTTTCCAAAGAAGCCCCTCAGAGATTTTCCCCATAAGTTTCACCAGCTAGAACTAGTTCACAATCCCAGGCTCTGGCAAGGGGTCTAGTCACATCTACAGAGATTCACTCTTGAACTAGGGAGGAGATCACCATCCTCAGAGCCCTGTGGGTAATGGGTAGCTGCCTAAACAGAATAGAGGTTCTGGTAGCAGCGGGGAGGAAGAGAGGATGCTGGGCAGTCACAATTCCCAACTGACTCCCTTACACAATACGCATCCCCAGTTCTACTGCTCCTACCCAGGCCTATGCAGTGTCCATCATGGGATGAGGACAGTGCTCCTGTTTCAGCAGCCTTCACTATCTTCCCTCTGTGTCTTGGTTCTCCTGCTCCACAATTTGTCCTCACTCATCCTCCCACCTGCAGGCTCCACCTTATAACATGTTCTCAACCACACTTCTGAGCCAGGAAGTGCTGGAATATACCTGTCCTCCGATAATATAAAATATTCTTACAGTTAAGATGATTTGGGATACAGTGCCCCATAGTGAACATGAGACTCTTGAAATGTGAAAATGCCACCCTTGCTAGACTTCTGACCCAGGATAGGTCCTTGGTGTCCAAGTTGCAGTCACCTCTCCATACCCATTGCCCTTTTGTGAGGAGATCTACTGTGTCTTTTGCCCAGGTCATCTTTGAACGAAATCATTCCTCCCAAATGATAATATATCCCCATGATCTGCTTGCTTCTATCACTCTCCAGCCATCAAAGGATGTGAGACATCACTTGAAATTGTGCTCCAGTGGCTC